>OY744549.1:59537653-59582653 GCA_963556195.1 Sepiola atlantica | reverse complement strand
ATTGGCATCAACCTGATTGGTCAGTTCTGCTTCAGCCTCGTTTTCGTCTCGGCAGCTCTCGGGCGCTTCCACAGCCTGCCCGATCGTTGCCGCCGAGCAGTCACGGAAATTAGGCGCTTATATAGGCAAGTTAAAGGATAAGAATAAAAGTTGTAAAAATACAAAGTCTATTACATCTTCAGTTGTTCGAAACAAGGAATTTATTTTTCCTAAAACCATGGCTTTTCAAAGAATTGTCTTTTTTCTAGGACCATGTTCAAGTCCTTATGTTTTGTAACTTTTTCACCCTCGTGGATTCGGGGTTAAACATGCCAGCGAATGAAAAGTCGGAGTTTATATGAAGGTCGGGGTGGCTCCCAGAGGACAATTTCTCTAAATTCAGAAAAAGGCCACCGATTGGTTCAAAATATTCTGGCGCAAAATTGCCTGCGCAAATCAGTCTGCGCAGAGACGAGTTTATGCACTTTCATTTTCGGCACCCAAGTGCAAACTTCGCTGCTACACAACTTAATTACGCAATAAATATAGATCTGTACTGAATAAACAAATTATATTTATATTTATTAAATAAATAAAAAAAACAGGCATTTATTGATATATATTTAATATATATTCATTACATATATATATATATATATATATACATTCTGCATATATATACTCTTTCACTCCTTCTCCCCCCCCCTTTCTGTGTCATCCCTCCCGCTCTCCATTGTGACTATAATTATTCGGGATATTTATATCAATAATGAAAGTAGTTCTTTCAGATCTATTTCATTTTTTTTTTCTGATCCTTTTGTTTTTGCTGGGGATGAAGCATCCTATCGGATGCTAGACATTCACTGACTATTTCAGACACTCTAGCCTAGAGATCTTTTTAAGATTATAAACGTCCCTTTAAATGCAATTGTTTGTATTTCTCTTGCACTTAGTTCACCGGGTATATTCGCCAGGTAGCTTTTGACATTCTTTTTCATTAGTCCGGTTGCTCCTATAATGACTGGGATGATAGAGATTTTCCTGAGATTCCAGTTTCTTTTCATGTCGTACATAAGACCTTGGTATTTCGTAACATGATTTATCCCTCCTTTATATTTTTAATTTTCTTATCTTTCTGTTTTTGCTGGGTATGGTGCATACTATCGGATGCTAGACATCTACCGGCTATTTCAGACACTCCAGCTGAGAGTTCTTTTTAAGATTTTAACCGTCCCTTTTAAATGCAATTGTTTGTATTTCTTTTGCACTCGGTTCACCGGGTATATTCGCCAGATAGCTTTCGAAATTGGTATTTCGTAATCTTTTCCCTTTTCACATGTTTAAGCATCATTAGGGACACTGACTTCAACTAGGGTTGCTACTTTCTCCCTTAAGTCCCATATTACGATGTCAGGTTTAACAGCTCCATTTTCTAGATATGTAGCTGTAGAGATTGCATAGTCATAAGTGAATTGTGAAGCAAGAGTTGCAGAATTTCAACAACCACACCTCTCCAGAATCGGTAAAGCTTAATTCCAGTGACAAGGAGAAGTCCAGGACGACTGGAAACAATGCCGGGATAAGCAGAGAGCGCATACAGCACCTGGTATTCCCAAATGGTCACCCATTTGAGTACTGCCAAGGCTCAATGTCGCTTAACTTCGGTGATCTAACGGGAATCGGTGTGTCAACGTGATTGTTCCATATCAATCCGCCGTGGAATCTGGCTGTAAAACTTTCAACACAATTTCTTTGTCATACATTGGATCCGTATATATACCTACACACCAAAAACACAGAGCTTCTCCCTCTTTCCCCAACCCCTCAAAATCCATGCTACACCTCACCACGACAAAGACCTCAGCACACCCCTCCCCTCACTCCCACCCTAAGACAAATTCACTAACACTCCCACCCCTCCCTTTTTTCACTCACAGCCATCCACATTCATTTCATTCCCTGTCACCGACTTCTCTCAGCCCGGACCTTGGTCCTGCGCTCCCAGTAGTGGCTTCTTTTCATCAACCCATCATGTCAACCCAATATTTCTATGTACTTGCATGACATTTTTCCTAAAATTATCATCCTGAGGAAGTCTTACAAATAAAGACGAAACGTTGATGAATACATAAAAAAAACAGCTTTTGGTTTGTTTGTTTTCATTTCCCATATTAAATAAAAAACACTTTGTCGGTAAATAAATATGAGCAGCACAAATCAAAGAGCATGCAGTTCCTTTTTATCAGTTACATTATTACGGCTACCGTTAACATGTGCAATACTGCATATTCAGTGGGGTGCATAGCTACAATACATGCGGACGACAGGCCTGCAATGGGAGAAATATTTGGCTAAAAGGAGAAAGAAAACCCAAAATCTTCCTCAGATTCCAGTTTCTTTATGTATGACGGTGCGTCAACGCAATTATGTCATATATTCCATATCAATCTGCCGTGCAATCTGGCTATAAAACCTTCAACACAATTTCTTTGTCATACATTTGATCCGTATATATTGTATGTCTTTGACTCCTTTGTCGGTACTTAGATTTATACTAAAGAGCATGCAGTTCCTTTTTATACTGGCCAGATAGCTTTTGAAGTTTTTTTTCATTAGTCCTGTTGCTGCTATAATTACTGGGATGATGGAGATAATTACTGGGATGATGGAGATCTTCCTCAGATTCCAGTTTCTTTTCTTGGTATATCATAATCTTTTCCATTTCAGCTCTGTTTAAGCCAGCATAATTAAGGACACAGACTTCAACTAGGATTGCTACTTGCTCCCTTTTGTCCCATATCACGGTGGAAATCTTCCTCAGATTCCAGTTTCTTTATGTATGCCCATGTGCTTTTTAAAAGCAGAATTCACTGAAAATGCAGATCCACAAACTTTACAAAAATACCGTTTGTCTCCCGTGTGTATTCGCATATGCTTTTTCACACTGGAGTTATGTGAAAATGCAGCTCCACAAACAAAACACGAATATGGTTTATCCCCTGTGTGTGTTCGCATGTGACATATCAAACTTGAATTACGTGAAAATGCAATTCCACAAATTTTACAAATATATGATTTCTCTCCTGTGTGTATTAGCATGTGTTTTTTTAACGTGCAGTTTTGTGAAAATGCAATTCCGCAAAGTTTACACGAATATGGTTTTTCACCCGTGTGTGTTCGCATGTGCTTCTTCAAGCTGCTATTCTGTGAAAATGCCGTTCCACAAACAATACACGAATATGGTTTCTCTCTTGTGTGTACACGTATGTGTTCCGTCAACGAAGATTTACGAGAAAATGTAGATTCGCACACTTCACAGGAAAAGGATTTCTCCTCCGTATCCTTCTGCATGTCTCCTTAGAAGAGCACTCCCGGTAGTTGTGAATGTTTATATAAGCATTTAGATTTTACTTGCTAGCGGCGCCTGCCTGGGTGCTGAATGGTTTAAATCGTCAACGGTCGCAGGTTCTTTCCCGGTTGGAAGCAGTTGCTAGTCTAGCCACACTGAAGCGCCTCGAAATATCCACTCTGCTTATTGATAAGAATGCCTGAATGAATGAACGTGCAGAAGATGGTTTACAATATTCAGAAAAATGAGTCAACACTGGCTGAAAATTGCAGATTGAAGATTTTTCTTCGTTCTTTGTCGAATACGAAGATAATCACTTCTATAAAAGAATCTGAAATTAAAAAGAAACAATATTAATACAAATACTAGGCGTTTATATTAGCTCCGTAATGTTTTAGTGTTATTATTAAGTGATTCAAATATTGGTATAGATTATGATTGCATTGTCAATGTGTTGTCTAATTGCACTTTGACAAGATATGTGCTATTGTAACGTTAAAAAAGACGAGTTTCGTCACATTAATATGAGTGTTTACTCACATACATGAGAAACAAAAACGCATATTCTAAAGATGGGTCCATTAAATTCGTATGTAGAGGTTTGACTGTATTATACAAAAGCTGAGTCAATCAACATTTTCTTCCCTAAGGCTTTTTCCTCATATGCATTAATATATAAATTCACAAGTCAGAATATCTCGTGATGTATTACTTATTCTTAGAATCATCCATTCGTTCCTCAGTTCACTTGACTTCCTCTAAAACATTAAAATTCGGGTTAGACTAATCTAGCACAAGGCGATGCAATATTTTTCAATCTCAGATTAGAGTGGTCCTCTTTATATTAGCTCCGTAATGTTTTAGTGTTATTATTAAGTGATTCAAATATATTTTAGTCTCTATATTGTGTGATTAAAATATATATGAGGAAAATGTAAGAGGAACAAACGTTTATTAACCAACATTTTGATTTGAAAACATAACTCAATCCCAAAAGTGAGTTGTATTTTAGTCTCTATAATGTGTGATTAAAATATATATGAGGAAAATCTGAGAGAAACAAACGTTTATTAACCAACATTTTGATTTGAAAACATAACTCAATCCCAAAAGTGAGTTGTATTTTAGTCTCTATAATGTGTGATTAAAATATATATGAGGAAAATCTGAGAGAAACAAACGTTTATTAACCAACATTTTGATTTGAAAACATAACTCAATCCCAAAAGTGAGTTGTATTTTAGTCTCTATAATGTGTGATTAAAATATATATGAGGAAAATCTGAGAGAAACAAACGTTTATTAACCAACATTTTGATTTGAAAACATAACTCAATCCCAAAAGTGAGTTGTATTTTAGTCTCTATAATGTGTGATTAAAATATATATGAGGAAAATCTGAGAGAAACAAACGTTTATTAACCAACATTTTGATTTGAAAACATAACTCAATCCCAAAAGTGAGTTGTATTTTAGTCTCTATAATGTGTGATTAAAATATATATGAGGAAAATCTGAGAGAAACAAACGTTTATTAACCAACATTTTGATTTGAAAACATAACTCAATCCCAAAAGTGAGTTGTATTTTAGTCTCTATAATGTGTGATTAAAATATATATGAGGAAAATCTGAGAGAAACAAACGTTTATTAACCAACATTTTGATTTGAAAACATAACTCAATCCCAAAAGTGAGTTGTATTTTAGTCTCTATAATGTGTGATTAAAATATATATGAGGAAAATCTGAGAGAAACAAACGTTTATTAACCAACATTTTGATTTGAAAACATAACTCAATCCCAAAAGTGAGTTGTATTTTAGTCTCTATAATGTGTGATTAAAATATATATGAGGAAAATCTGAGAGAAACAAACGTTTATTAACCAACATTTTGATTTGAAAACATAACTCAATCCCAAAAGTGAGTTGTATTTTAGTCTCTATAATGTGTGATTAAAATATATATGAGGAAAATCTGAGAGAAACAAACGTTTATTAACCAACATTTTGATTTGAAAACATAACTCAATCCCAAAAGTGAGTTGTATTTTAGTCTCTATAATGTGTGATTAAAATATATATGAGGAAAATCTGAGAGAAACAAACGTTTATTAACCAACATTTTGATTTGAAAACATAACTCAATCCCAAAAGTGAGTTGTATTTTAGTCTCTATATTGTGTGATTAAAATATATATGAGGAAAATGTGAGAGGAACAAACGTTTATTAACCAACATTTTGATTTGAAAACATAACTCAATCCCAAAAGTGAGTTGTATTTTAGTCTCTATATTGCGTGATTAAAATATATATGAGGAAAATCTGAGAGAAACAAACGTATAGATTATGATTGCCTTGTCAATGTGTTGTCTAATTGCGCCGTGACAAGATATGTGCCATTGCAACGTTAAAAAAAGACGAGTTTCGTCACATTAATATGAGTGTTTACTCACATACATGAGAAACAACAACGCATATTCTAAAGATGGGTCCATTGAATTTGCGAAATAAATTGTTTTATTTTGAAGAGTTACATTCGCGACAAGGGCAGACAATCATGAAAGTTATTGAAATGAATCAAACATGAAACATAACGAATACATTAAAGTAACACAAAATAATTGGTGTTTCTTCATTATGGCAAAGAACCAAATTTCCTTCCTTATTTCTAGGAGAGTGAAGCGAAAGGGGAGATAATTCGATTTTTTTATGGGGACTCATAACGAAACGATTATATTCAAAATTTTTTCTTACCGAGAAAACTGTAACACAGATACATTATTAAAAAAACAGTATTTTTGTAATAAAATACATTTAGAAACTGTATTAAAATGGAAATAAATTAGATTTATTTAAGTAACTTTGAATCACATAAAATACAAAAATATAAATTACTTGAAAACAGTTTTACGCTTGGTACAATTCAACTATCTGGGAGAGAATATTAAATATAGATCCATTTAATTTCCGTGGTTAGCAATGAAAATGCTATTTCAATCCGAAGCGTGACCGACAGATGGCGTAGTTAAATAGGCGAAGTTTAAGAATACCCCAATTCTTGTTTTTGAATCGTAACCAATGAAAATCGACCACCCGTGGCGCCTGAAACTAGTGAAATGGCCAATTTCCCCGCAGGTGTAATTCGGTTCGTCTCGATAAGTTAGGTCTATGATGATTTCAAATTAGTTTTCTGGTCGAAAAGTCGACTTGAGTTTGGAGCCTCGAAGCGAATGTCAAGATTGCAGACAAATCTTTCGGGTATCTTTTATTATAATCCGTACGCTGAAAACGCTAAAAAAACAAATATACAACACATTAAAGTAACTGTCGTCGATAAAAGTTAATTTAAAACTGACCTGTTATATTTGTTTGTATTTTTAAACCGTTCCAACTGCTATTTATTAAAAATCAATAGTTTTGTCACACGAACTTGCAAAAAAAAAATTGCTCGTAAGGAAGTGAGCAGAAGACGCCATGTTGTCTAGAAAAGATACGAGTAAAAAATGAACAAGAAATTTTTTTTACATCTAATAAAACCCCATTTATAGTACGTAAAAATACAAACAAATGTCATAGGTAAGTAGACAAATATCTCTTCTCGACTTAGGTTAAACTCACTTGTTGCATATTTATTTTTATAACCCCGTTCTCATTCGTTTTTTGGACCCCGTCCGCGACTGTACTGATCATTCTTAAAGATTATAAACTATGAGTAAAAAGTCATTTAAACTGGCTTTAAATTCTTCGAAAATTTCCATGTATTTAAAAAAGCAAAATTGTAATTCAGTGTTTTTTTTTTCATCTTGCCTAAAACTTGTTTTAAGTAACAACTTTATTTAATACTTAAAAAAAGAAATTCTTCTTTCAGACAACGATTTTTTACATGGGGAGAATGGGGGGGGGGGCTTTGTTAACTATTCTGTACTTTCACGTTGTAAAGAATAACCCGGTCCAAACCTTTAATTTTGTAACGTAATTACGAACCGGATTATTTAAAAAGCCATTCTTAACACACAAAACTGCACAAGTACCAAAAAATAATATAAAAAATGTTCTCCACTGGGGAGGGGGGTAGCCCCGTATTTACAAGTATATCTCCTGTAAAATCGGTTCTAAAATCTATTTTCAATCGATATTTATTCGATAATTGCCGAATTTTCCTACTTGGCCAAAAGTGACGAATTTTCCTACTTGGCCAAAAGTGACGAATTTTCCTACTTGCCCAAAAGTGACGAATTTTCCTACTTGCCCAAAAGTGACGAATTTTCCTACTTGCCCAAAAGTGACGAATTTTCCTACTTGCCCAAAAGTGACGAATTTTCCTACTTGGCCAAAAGTGACGAATTTTCCTACTTGGCCAAAAGTGACGAATTTTCCTACTTGGCCAAAAGTGACGAATTTTCCTACTTGGCCAAAAGTGACGAATTTTCCTACTTGCCCAAAAGTGACGAATTTTCCTACTTGCCCAAAAGTGACGAATTTTCCTACTTGCCCAAAAGTGACGAATTTTCCTACTTGCCCAAAAGTGACGAATTTTCCTACTTGCCCAAAAGTGACGAATTTTCCTACTTGCCCAAAAGTGACGAATTTTCCTACTTGCCCAAAAGTGACGAATTTTCCTACTTGCCCAAAAGTGACGAATTTTCCTACTTGCCCAAAAGTGACGAATTTTCCTACTTGCCCAAAAGTGACGAATTTTCCTACTTGCCCAAAAGTGACGAATTTTCCTACTTGCCCAAAAGTGACGAATTTTCCTACTTGCCCAAAAGTGACGAATTTTCCTACTTGGCCAAAAGTGACGAATTTTCCTACTTGGCCAAAAGTGACGAATTTTCCTACTTGGCCAAAAGTGACGAATTTTCCTACTTGCCCAAAAGTGACGAATTTTCCTACTTGGCCAAAAGTGACGAATTTTCCTACTTGGCCAAAAGTGACGAATTTTCCTACTTGCCCAAAAGTGACGAATTTTCCTACTTGCCCAAAAGTGACGAATTTTCCTACTTGCCCAAAAGTGACGAATTTTCCTACTTGCCCAAAAGTGACGAATTTTCCTACTTGCCCAAAAGTGACGAATTTTCCTACTTGGCCAAAAGTGACGAATTTTCCTACTTGGCCAAAAGTGACGAATTTTCCTACTTGGCCAAAAGTGACGAATTTTCCTACTTGGCCAAAAGTGACGAATTTTCCTACTTGGCCAAAAGTGACGAATTTTCCTACTTGGCCAAAAGTGACGAATTTTCCTACTTGCCCAAAAGTGACGAATTTTCCTACTTGCCCAAAAGTGACGAATTTTCCTACTTGGCCAAAAGTGACGAATTTTCCTACTTGCCCAAAAGTGACGAATTTTCCTACTTGCCCAAAAGTGACGAATTTTCCTACTTGGCCAAAAGTGACGAATTTTCCTACTTGGCCAAAAGTGACGAATTTTCCTACTTGGCCAAAAGTGACGAATTTTCCTACTTGCCCAAAAGTGACGAATTTTCCTACTTGCCCAAAAGTGACGAATTTTCCTACTTGCCCAAAAGTGACGAATTTTCCTACTTGCCCAAAAGTGACGAATTTTCCTACTTGCCCAAAAGTGACGAATTTTCCTACTTGCCCAAAAGTGACGAATTTTCCTACTTGCCCAAAAGTGACGAATTTTCCTACTTGCCCAAAAGTGACGAATTTTCCTACTTGCCCAAAAGTGACGAATTTTCCTACTTGCCCAAAAGTGACGAATTTTCCTACTTGCCCAAAAGTGACGAATTTTCCTACTTGGCCAAAAGTGACGAATTTTCCTACTTGCCCAAAAGTGACGAATTTTCCTACTTGCCCAAAAGTGACGAATTTTCCTACTTGCCCAAAAGTGACGAATTTTCCTACTTGGCCAAAAGTGACGAATTTTCCTACTTGGCCAAAAGTGACGAATTTTCCTACTTGGCCAAAAGTGACGAATTTTCCTACTTGGCCAAAAGTGACGAATTTTCCTACTTGGCCAAAAGTGACGAATTTTCCTACTTGCCCAAAAGTGACGAATTTTCCTACTTGGCCAAAAGTGACGAATTTTCCTACTTGCCCAAAAGTGACGAATTTTCCTACTTGGCCAAAAGTGACGAATTTTCCTACTTGCCCAAAAGTGACGAATTTTCCTACTTGGCCAAAAGTGACGAATTTTCCTACTTGGCCAAAAGTGACGAATTTTCCTACTTGGCCAAAAGTGACGAATTTTCCTACTTGCCCAAAAGTGACGAATTTTCCCACTTGCCCAAAAGTGACGAATTTTCCTACTTGGCCAAAAGTGACGAATTTTCCATTGCCGAATTTTCCTGTGACGAGTTACCCAATCTTTCTGATGAGAACTGATGTTCATTTCCTTTGTAATTCTCATTTCCCGCAAGAAATATTCAAAGAATAAATGTATTATTTACCCGCAAACCATATTTCGATTAACAAAATCAGTTCTCACGATGAATACAATTATAAAAAATTAAAAATGATGAATACAATTATAATAGTCCTTAAAAATTGTATATTGAGTTTTAATTGTTTATACGAAGGAAATATTTTGATTATTTATTGTTCGAAATTATTTTTTTGAAAAAAAAACAAAAAAACTTCATTACGACGAGATTATGCTTATTGTTTTCATCCCTTTTGGTGCTTGTACAGATTAGCGTACATATGAAAAAAAAAATGCTGAAAATCGCAGTTCCAATTAAATTAACCACAGTATTGTTTTAATTCTTGGACAAAATTAAAATAATACTGTGGTTAAAATAACTTCTCCCTTTTTAATTTTCCGCCAAACATCTCAGTTCTGGTCCCTAACATTTTTCGGTTCTTAAAAGTACGAAAAAAATTTTTTTGTCTTTTCCTGAGAGAAACTTAATTAAGGGGCAGTAACTCTATTCAACTGTTGTTATTACATCGAAAGCAATTAACTGGAAATTAATTATTAATAAATGAACGTAAAAGAATAAAGTAATGGAAAATTTAAGAATTTATTTGGTTTAAATTTTAATTTTGTAGTGAATGAAATCACTGAACGAAATTCAGCAAGGAAAATTTAACCACTCGTGCAACGACAAAGAAATCCATCAGTTTTCACTGTTGATTGCACAAGTCGCATGTTATGGCCACAACTGCAGGTTTCTTCGCCAGAAATAAGCCCATGGCTTGCAAGAAATCGATCTGTTTAGCTTTTTCGGAAGTAAAATAAAGTACGTCTTCAAACTGGAACAAGTTCAGATCCATGATCGCAATTTAATACAAAATCAAAGTTGTTAGATATTAAAGACAAAATCTGGCTCAAAATTACAATTCACAGTTACTGCCCCTTAATTAACTCTCTCTCAGGAAAAGACAAAAAGATTTTTTTTCATACTTTTAAGCAACAAGAACCCATTTTTCATATATGTCTTTTGGCATGAGACCAACAACCTTCATTTAAAAATAAAAATTGTTTTTTCTTTACTTTAGTTAATCGTAAAAAAATATATGGTGCTTGTACAGATTAGTGTACATATGAAAAAAAAACACACGCTGAAAGCGTCGATTGTTATTAAATACTCCGGTGCTTGTACAGAGACGGGACATATGAAAAAAAAAAACGCTGAAAATCGCAGTTCCAATAAAATTAACCGGAAAACTCTTTGAAATACTTATGTATGAAGCAAAAATAGGGTTGTACACCAAAAATTAGTAAAAAATCAAAAAAATCTGTTATATCGTTTAATCGGGTTCGGCCATTGATTCGAGCGAAAAAACACGAAATTCATAGGGAGATAACCCAGTCTGTCATATTAACAAGTAATAAATCAATGGCAGTCATCAAAATACGATGAAACTGATTTTTATTTTTAATTAAAATTCTACTCGATCGTTTTTCCTACTTTTTGGTGAGGATACTTATTTAAATCTGCTGCGTAAGTATATAATACTGTTTTTTTTTTATAATTTAATACGGACGCTTCTCTGTACAAGCACTTCTCTTTTTTAAATCTGTTTTTCTTTGTGGTAAAATAAGATAATAGTGCTTGTGCATTATGGCAACGAACCAAATTTCCTTCCTTATTTCTAGGAGAGTGAATCTAAAGGGGAGATAATTCGATTTTTTTTTTTTTACGGAGACTCATAACGAAACGATAAAATTCAAATTTTTTTTCTCACGGGAACTTTAAAAATCGCTCCATTTGATCACGTGACGTCGAGAAATACATTTAACGTTTCCCATTTTTTGTTAAATGAAAAACAATTTCTGAAAGATAACACAGACGTAATGAGATACATTTAACTTTTCCCCCTTCTAAAATTTTCAAAATGGCTGTCCTCTTCGTACATGGCTAAAAATTAATTTTCTTTTATAAAAGAACTACTTGATTAATTTACGTGCTTTTTTTGTATAGGATTTCTTCAGCCCGTGACAGGTACGTACATCAAACAGATATTCCTCAGTTTGTTTGTTTTAAAGTATCCGCTAAAGTGTAAAAGCACCCACAATAAATTGTAGCAGCCATCATTTAGGTCCACGGGGAAAACGAGTGAGGGTTGCGCCGAGTATTGCCCATCAGGGATTGAACCCAGAGTGTTCCCGTTACAAAATTGAAAACGTAACTTTTGTCACGCGACGAGAGTTCACGTATGCAAATGAGGCTTGGTTTACATGGGTTGATTCTCGTTGTGATAAAAAGCGTAGACACTTTGCGCCGGCGACGAGAAAGGTTGACGTTGTGTGTGTGAGATAGATAGATAGATAGAGAGATAGAGAGATAGATAGAGAGAAAATTGAATTTTTGACTAGACGTTTGGGCTGTTGTTGGTGAAAGAATAATTTGGCGTCCCATTTGAACTCAATTGGTAGAGCATTCTTTCAACACTTTTTAACTCTTTCGGATCTTTATAAGAAGATCCCCCACCACTGCCAAGGGAGACAACTTTTCGGCTTGCTAAATTCTTTACGCATTTAATTTGGCGAATGGATGATTTTTCAGCCACTTTTGCTTAAAAAAATTAACAAAATAAGAATGTATAAGGCATGTTTTTTTTTGTTTATTGAGGGGATAAAATTGTGTTAAATAAGTTATGCTTTGCGCGAATAGGTCAGTTCCCCGGTATCGTTGTCTCCACACGAACTCGCAGAGGTGGCTGTCAACAAGCGTGCGATGGGTGCCACATTGCCGCTTATTTTGCATTTTATATCTGTTCCAACACGACTCAATTGTCTTAGTGTGCGCTCCGGAGACAGGATCAACGAAATTCGTTGCGTGGTTCACTGTTTGGTGCGTGTAGGCCATACCCATCATATTTCCGATGCGTGTGAAAAAGGGTTAATGCGTAAAGAATTTAGCAAGCCGAAAAGTTGTCTCCCTTGGCAGTGGTGGGGATCTTCTTAAAAAGATCCCTTCTTTCTTACAGAAGTAATTTTAGAACGAGAATTCTGTCACGTTTCGTTTGTTTATTAAAATGTTTGGCAGAAGGGAATTTTGGGGAGGACTTCTGGCTTCCGGTGAAAAAAAATCGTGTATGGATGCCTGAAAGTGATACAATTTTTTTTTTATTCATATTAACTTGAGACTTTTCTTTCATCATATTCTAATAATTAACATAATACAGACTATTTGAAAAATAATTTATTTGATTGTTTTCAAAACTTTAAAAAAATTTAATTGAAAAAAATAAAATCTTTTTTTTTTTTTCTTCAAGAAATAATGTTTTTTTTTTTTTTTCAACTAATAGTGAAAATATGTGTTTTTCGAAAAATACGTGAAATGTTTTTTTTGAAAATATTTAGTGAAAATAATGTTTTGGGGGGAAATAGGGTTAGGGTTAAATGTCCAATTACAGAAATCATTTTGCTTTATTATTGTTCGCTTTATTGATTTTTTGGATAAAAACTTCTATTTCTATATTACTTCCGGTGGCACTGAAAACAAATACGTTCTGATCCAAACCTAAACTGAAGAAGTGCCAAATTAATAATAAAAAAATTATTATGAGGTGTAAAAACAATGCATTTTAGACGTTAAATCAAATACGGATAAAAATAAAATCAATGAAAATATTTAAAATGTTTTGAAAACAATCAAATAAAAAATAAATCAATTATTTTTCAAATAGTCTGTATTATGTTAATTATTAGAATATGATGAAATAAATGTCTGAAATTAATATGAAAAAAAGAAAAGTCTGAAATTAATATGAATGAAAAAAAATTGTTGTATCACTTTCAGGCACACGATTTTTTCACTGGAAGCCACAAACCGGTATTGTCCGGGCCTTCGGGTCTGGATTTACGCCGGTTATCCGTCCTGTGCAGTTCTAGGAGGTGCCCCCTCCCAGGCTTTGCCTTCTCACCCTTTGAGAAGGGGTTTATTTATTGCTAATCGCCTGAGGCGCCCCTACCGAGGAATGCCGACGGGGCTGCCCCGGCAATTTTTAATTTACCAGAGCGCTCAAATTCTCGAGCGCTGGTTTTTCAAATCCCACTTTCCCGACCTTGTGTCACATCTTACCTTGTGGGAGGAAGATAAATAAAGCCATAAGTCCTCCCCAAAATTCCCTTCTCCCAAAATAAAATGTTAAAAATAATTATTTTTTCTTAAAAAAAGGAAGAATTTTCGGGAATGTTTTACAATAGCCCTACAGCTCGCGAGTCGGGTTGAAAAAAAGTTGTAGAACGTAGTCAAAAAAATGAATATGCAACAAATAAATGCAACGTACGTAGAGACCGGAGATTTTCCTAGTTTTCTATTCCATTTGTTTGTATGTTTACGTATGGTAAATGGGTTTTTATTAGACATGAAAAAAGAAATTTTAATGTCTTCGTTTTTAAAAAACAAAATGGCGTCATTATTTTTGGCTGTCGGTGTCACGTGTGTGTGTTTTTTTTTTACCGGGACTCATAATCAAAGCGGCGTTTTTTTTGTTTTTTTTTTGGGGGGGGGGGGGGGGTTGCATTTTTGAAATTTAATTTTATGAAACGAACATTTTAACGATCATTTTGATCACCGAATGAGCGCGCATGTCGTTACGTCATTGGGGGTTAGGGTTAGGGCTGGGGTTAGGGTTAGGGCTGGGTTTAGGTTAGGGTTAGGGCTGGGTTTAGGTTAGGGTTGGGTTTAGGTTAGGGTTAGGGCTGGGTTTTAGGGTTAGGAATTTTTTAAAGAAACAGGAAAAAAAACATTACGTGTGACGAATTAAAATAATATGTAAATAAAAGCACACTGACATGTAAATCAAAAGAAAATTATTTTATTCCTTTTGCTTAAAATGTAGTGTTGTTTTGTTCTTCTGCTTGGCTAAAAAATGCAAAAATTGCGCTTTGACTATGAGTCCCAGTAAAAAACCAACCGAATCCAGAACGAGGCTGAAGTCTCGTTCTGGATTCGGTGTTTTCTATCGAAGCAGCCATTACTATTTTTTTTTTCACTTCACTTACGCTAAAACTATTAACTTATAGAAAATAGCACTTTTAACGGATTATAATCATTAATAACTGTCACAGTTTACTTGGAAATTCAGTTTTATCGGCTACGGTAACTTTTATTTGTTGTATATTTGTTTTTTCAGCGTTTTCGTTGTTGGGCTATTGTTAAAAATACCCGAATTTTCTATATTAAAAATGGAGCTTTCGACGAAAAACGAAACAACTTAGGGTTAGGGTTATCCGTTTTTTTTACAAATGTCACGTGTAAGTGCGAAGCTCTACCGGTGTCGACCCAATTTCGTCTTTTTTACTCCGGGGTCCTTAAAATCAATTGATCCGAATTTTGTAATAAAAGAAATATGTATAGGCGATGAAAATGGTTTTATGTTGTTGTCGTTGTTGTTGTTTTTACAAATAATATTGAATGAGGAACCATTTCGAGTAAAAATGTACTTATTAGCCGTTTTACGATTTTTTACTACATTTTTTGGTGCTATTTTACTTATAGGCCGATGCAGTTAATTATTTTCATGTAAAAGCATTATTTTGTACGTACTCAGTCATATTTTATCTCTCACGCCCCGAAAAAGAATTTAAAAATATCAAGCAGAACTTTAATTAGAACGATTTTTCCATTTCGATGTCCAACCTGTATTTGTGAGCGAGCCGACATTTTGGGCTGTGAGCGGTCGGTAGAATAGACAAGGGCATTAACTCCGTTTTTATTGTTAGGATTATAAAAAGAAAGAAACACATAAGCAATAATAATATAATATATATTTATTAAATAAAAAAATAGAAAATTAAATAATTATTTTTACTTTGTTCACCGGGATACTTTCCACGATATAACTTTATTGTTTGTTTTTTTTTCTTCGCAACACTTATCTGCCCTTAGTTAGCTAACCGGCCACTCCGAAAATCGCAGACTCGCCATTTCATATCACCCTTATGGAAATGGAAAAATCGTTCTAATTAAAGTTCTGCTTGATATTTTTAAATTCTTTTTCGGGGCGTGAGAGATAAAATATGACTGAGTAAGTACAAAATAATGCTTTTACATGAACACAATTAACTGCATCGGCCTATAAGTAAAATAGCACCCATTTTTTTCGTCTAAAACACGCAATATCGACATGAAGCATACGAAAATGTGGATTGTGAAGCATGGAGTACTGAAACGAACTCTTGTAGTGAATTATAAAAATCATTTAAGAAGTTTCTGGATTTCACAACTTGTGTTATCTCAATGAAAATGCAAAAAATAATGTCTTTCATCTTTTGTTTTTTATCGTAAAGTGAATTATAAAAATAAGTGCTGTTTTCGTTTCGTACTTCCATTCTGGTTTTCGATAGGTCCTACTTCCGGTCTGTTCGCGTTCATTTTGTAGCATTTTCTATGCTATTATTCTGTAGCATATCTACACATTTCAAACGTGTTTTTCTTCCGATTATATGAGTAATATTTAGTAGACTTTTACTCAAAATGGTTCCTCGTTTGATATTATTTAAAAAAAAAACAACAACTAAAAACCATTTTTATCGCCTATACATAATTATTTATTACAAAACTCCAAACTAGACCATTACCAATAAATTTAGTCGTAAAATCCCTTTTAAGTCAAGTGGGCCAAGTTTGAAAAGTTTAACATTAAACAAAGCAGAAAATAATGAAAAAAAAATGGTGCTTCTGCAGTTTCACAATTACATGTTAGGCTTCTCTTTAAAAAGGAAAATATTGAAAGAAATGTATAAACTTTGTTATGTACTTACGTGGTAGCCCAAAAGAAGACTGTACACCAAAAATTACGCAAACTCATTCGGTATTTATTAAAAGAATAAAAAACGATTTTATCTTTCGGTAGCCATTTTTGGTTAAACTAGTAAACAAAATTTGAGTTATCTCCCTTGTCTATTTCAGAAGTGAAAATGTCTAACGATACGTAATATCGTTGTTTTCTTCTTTTTCTTATAATTTAATAAATACTGAATGAATTTGCGTAATTTTTTTCTATACAATCTTATTTTAAGCTAACACGTGAGTACATAATACAGTGTATACATTTCTTCTTTAAATATTTTAATGTCGTTGTGAAACAGCAGAAGCACCAAATATTATTGTCGCAAGTAAGCTACAATAAAAAAAAAGCTAAAGAAATGTATAAACTTTGTTATGTACTTACGTGGTAGCTGAAAAGAAGACTGTACACGAAAAATTACGCAAATTCATCCGGTATTTATTAAATAAAAAATAATTAAAAAAAAACGATGTTATCTTATATGTCGTCATTTTTCTTATATTTTGACTTTTTCCGAAATTTGTTGCTTAATCAGTAAGCTGAAATGTCTACCGATACGTAAGATCGTAGTTTTTTCCTCTTTCTTATAATTTAATAAATATTGGATGAATTTGCGTAATTTTTTCTGTACAATCTTATTTTCAGCTACCACGTAAGTACATAATAAAGTTTATACAATTTAATGTCATTGTTAAACTACAGGAGAACCGGAAAAAAAAACATTCGAGTTTCTCAACTTACCTTTTTTTTTTCACAGACCAAGAAGTTTAATGACAAAAAATTGAACGCGAAACATAAAAACACGTGTTTTTTTTATGTTCAAAATTTTTTTTTGTTTTTTTAAATTGAGCCAGTTTTTAGTATTTTTAATGGATATGAATCGGGATAATTCAAGTTTAGTTTGTTCAATATTAAACTAAAATGATCAAATAATAGAATCATAAGGGTATCTTTCTTTAAGGCCAGTGTGGGAATTCTACAAAAGACGAACTCACATTTACATGAAACGAAATGTGGATATTTTAAATTTGAAGGTATTCTCGTCTATTTTGAGATCGGTGCTCGGAAGAAAATTACACCGGTAAAAAATGGCACGGTGAAAAATGTAATAAAAAATAGGGTGCTTGTACAGATTAGCGTGCATATGATAAAACGCTGAAAATCGCAGTTCCAATTAAATTAACCGCAAAACTCTTTGAAATACTTATGTATCAAGCAAAAATAGGTTTGTACACAAAAAATTGGCAAAAACTATCGAGTATTAATTTACTCGGGAATCTTTTTTAACGGGTATATGTTACGAGACTCAGCAGAGTCGCGAACGGGGCCCAAAAAAGGAACGAGAAAGGGTTTAAAAACATAAATTTGCAACAAGTGAAGTTGACCTACGACGAGAATAGATATTTTTCTACTTACCTATGTAATTTGTTTTTATTTTTACGTATTATAAATGGGTTTTTATTAGATGTAAACAAAAAAAAAAATGTATTGTTTTTTTTCCCAAAGGCTTGCACAAAATTCAAGATGGCGATTCAGGTGCATTCTTACCAAATGCCCCCCCCCCAAAAAAGCGGCCATGTTTTTCCCAAGTTTCGGTGACAAAACTATTGATTTCTAATAAATAGCGGTTGTAACGGTCTAAAAATACAAACAAATGCCACAGGCAAGTTTGAAAATAACTTTTACAGCCTACAGTTACTTTTATTTGTTGTATATTTGTTTTTTTTAGCGTTTTTACTCGGCTGAGCGTCGTAAAAAATACCCATTTACTCCTCTCCAGGAGTTAGGCACAAGGCCAGTTTTTATCTTACTCCCACAAGTAAGATGTGACCAAGGTTGGGGCAAAAACTATCGAGTAGAATTGTAATAAAAAAATAAAAATCCGTTATATCGTTTAATCGGGTTAGACCATTGATTCAAGCGGAAAACACGAAATTCAGCGGGAGATGACTCAGTCTGTCATATTAACAAGTAATAAATCAATGGCAGTCATCAAAATACGATGAAACTGATTTTTAATTTTTGATTTAAATTCTAATCGATCATTTTTCCTACTTTTTGGTGACAATACTTATTTAAATCTGCTGCGTAAAATATATAATACTGATTTTTTTGTCGTACTGATATTATTTAAATACGGACGCTTTTCTGTACAAGCACCCAATTTAGATCTTGTAGATATGAAATTTTTTTTAAATATAAAAATAATTTATACGTTGAAACAAAAGTAAATGACTTTCATGTCATATTGTTAATAGCGTAATGAAATACTCTTATTGTAATTTATCGTTACGACACATGTAAGAAATTCTTAAATGTGTCGTAACGATAAATTAGTTATTTATTCTTTAAGAATTAATGTAATTTTAAATTAGGTGCAATTTTAGTTAAAGGGCGATGCAGTTAATTATTTTCATGTAAAAGCATTATTTTGTACTTACTCAGTCATATTTTATCTCTCACGGCACGAAAAAGAATTTAAAAATATCAAGCAGAACTTTAATTAGAACGATTTTTCCATTTCCATAAGGGAGATATGAAACGTCGAGTCGCTGCAATTTTCGAAGTGGCCGGTTAGCTAACTAAGGGCAGATAAGTGTCGTGAAATTGGGTCCCCTAGGTAGGCACGTGTGACCTAATTAGTGAGTATCCCGGTGAACAAATTAAAAATAATTATTTAATTTTCTATTTTTTTTATTTAATACATATATATTTTATTATCCATATTTGGTCGCTGTTACCATGTAAATATGAAAAAAAAACAAGAAAATTATATCGTGGAAAGTATCCCGGTGAACAAAGTATTTAATTTTCTATTTTTTTTTATTTAATAAATATATATTTTATTAATATTGCTTATGTGTTCTTTCTTTTTATAATCCTAACAATAAAAACGGAGTTAATGCCCTTGTCTATTCTACCGACCGCTCACAGCCAAAATGTCGGCTCGGGCGCAAACACAGGTTGTACATCGAAATGGAAAAATAATTCTAATTAAAGTTCTGTTTGATATTTTTAAATTCTTTTTCGTGCCGTGAGAGATAAAATATGACTGAGTAAGTACAAAATAATGCTTTTACATGAAAATAATTAACTGCATCGCCCTTTAACTAAAATTGCACCAAATAATTAATAAAATTGACGCAGTTCGTAATGTTAAAAATTATTAAAAAAATAACTATTACAGCAGTTTGAGCCTTCCATACTTTGAGATTTTGTAGCCACAGTCTCGGTTTACAAGACGGGCTTCTTACATGTTTTAGCTAACTTTTACTTTTTTTTTATAATTTATAGCCTTATTGAGATAAATAAAAGGTAAATTTATAGAAGTGCACCTTTCGTATTTCGATCCCTAAAAAAAAAAGTTTCTACTTTTGGGGGCAAATTACATATAAACAGCCTCAACAAATATCCGCTATGAAAAAAAAATGAAAATTTTTATTATTTTAGATTTTAGGACGGGGGATCACTTTCCTATATAAGTTATACGTAAAGTGAGCACGCATTTCTTGGCCACCGAATCTCACCTCTCGTATTTCGACCCCTAAAAAAAAAAGTTTCTACTTTTTGGGGCAAGATAACTAATATTGGGTTAATTACTTTTTCACGAAATGGATGTAAACCGATTAAACTTTGAAGAGAATTGTACCCGGTTTAAAACTTTTTACCCCCACATTTATCATTCAGTCAATACCCTGTAAAAAAAAAACTTGTTTTTTTTTTACACATTTATCGTTCAGTCAATACCCTGTAAAAAAAACTTGTAAAAAAAACTTGTTTTTTTTCCACATTTATCGTTCAGTCAATTGTTTACTTTTTTTTTCAAATCAAAGTTTGGTCCTTATTTACAACAGGGTCCCTGCAGAAAATTATTTTCATGTAAAATCATTATTTTGTACTTACTCAGTCATAGTTTCTCACTCACGGCACGAAAAAGAATTTAAAAATATCAAGCAGAACTTTAAGTAGAACGATTTTACATGAAAATAATTGGTGCTTATGCAGATGAGCGGACCATTAAAAAAATTTTAAAATTATTTTTTTATAAAAACAATATTATATACTTATTCAGTGTTATCTTCTTACTCACTGTGCAAAAAAGTAGAAAAAATTATCCACTAGAACTTTAATTACAAGTATTTTTCCATTCTGTGTATCGTAACAGCGACTCGTTCACAGAGACGCCATGTTGTTTTTTATTATGATTTCGCAAGTTGATTATCTCCCCTACAAAATCTTTTTTCTTTAGAAACAAACTGAAGTCTCTGTGAACGAATCGCTGAAGGAAGGAAAAGTGACCTTGACATTGACCGTAAACTTCGGCGCCTCTATGTCTGGAGTGAACCTTCGAAAAGACTTTTTGCGCGCCTTTTTCCCGCCTGCGGGTCTTTTTCGAATCTGATAACAGTTGAGATTTTGCGAGGCAAGAGTGAACCTCGTGTACCTACCCCTTGTATTTTACAAGTTTCTAGTGTTGTGTTTTGCGAGGAATTAACCACGCACCAACTTTTTAAAGGACTTAACGACCAAGCAATTAAAGTAACCTCGAGTCAATAATTATCTCTAATTGATGATCAACTAAAAGGCTGATCACGCAGTTCGTACCGTTTCTGCAACACAAGAAAAGCATTCCCCTTTTGAAGTTCTCTCGGAATCAAGGTAAGTGTTTGTTGGCGTTACGAATCGTGATTTTTAGCCATCTTCTATTGAGGAGAAATTCTCACACACCCTTATGACAGATGCCAGCAACACGGTGTGTGGGGCAATATTAATGCAAGAAGCATCTGACGGCAAGAAGAACATAATTGCCACTGCATCACACACCTTCAATGCCACAGAAAAGAACTGGTCAACAACGGAGAGAGAGGCATTTGCCATAAAATGGGGGATTCTGAAGTACAATTACTTTTTAAACGGTCGCACGTTCATTATCTTTACAGACCATAAATTCCTGATATACCTCGATCAAAGAGAGTTCAACAACGCCAAAATCAGGAGGAAATCTGGTGCTTATGCAGATGAGCGGACCATTAAAAAAATTTTTTAAATTATTTTTTTATAAAAACAATATTATATACTTATTCAGTGTTATCTTCTTACTGTGCAAAAAAGTAGAAAACATTATCCACTAGAACTTTAATTACAAGTATTTTTCCATTCTGCGTATCGTAACAGCGATTCGTTCACAGAGACTTCAGTTTGTTTCTAAAGAAAGAAGATTTTGTAGGGGAGATAATCAACTTGCGAAATCATAATAAAAAACAACATGGCGTCTCTGTGAACGAATCGCTGTTACGATACGCAGAATGGAAAAATACTTTTAATTAAAGTTCTAGTGGATAATTTTTTCTACTTTTTTGTACAGTAAGATTATTATGCTTAATAAGTATATATTAATAAAAAAATAAAATAATAATTAAAAAACTTTTTTTTAATGGTTCGCTAATCTGCATAAGCACCATTCATCTCATCCTTCAATACATTCAGGGTGAAACGAACGTGTGGGCCGACATGCTTAGTGGAAGCCGAGATGCCGACAAGACAAAATCCATGTCGGACAGCTCACCAACTGGACGGACATTCAGACTGGAATACAGGACTACATGTATACGGACCATCTTGGTGCAAGGAGGACATTGATAACGCACAGCTCATGCGAGTTCACCACACCCGACAGAACATGGAAGCATGTAAGAATTTTATCAGAGCATTTTTGGCAGTTAGCTCCGAAGTTGACACGGCGGCCGACAACCTATATGATCGAGTCAACACTGGCGAGCATTATTAAGTATCTGCACAATGGGAAGTTAGACAGCAGTGTTAAAATCGCGGGGAACGATTGAATGAGATCATTTAACACGATAATATATAACAATATGAAAGTTCAATTTTAGGACGAATTAATATGGTATTTTTTTTTTCTTTTGTCCTTATGTCGTAAACACATACTTTTTGGGTTTGACGGCGGAAGGAAGGATATTTTAACAGAATTTTAGATTCTGTGGTCCGTTCTTAACGGAACTATATATATATATATATATATATATATATATATATATATATATATATATATATATATATATTTTGTCCGGTAAATTCAGGGTTATACCTCGTGGTGTTTTCAGTCGTTAATTTTCGAATTAACTTTTCTTATTTTGAAATAATTATTTGCCTTGGCTGCTTGTAAAAAATATACGTCTGTTCTTAACGCTGCTCGACGAACTTTTTTTCCTTTTCTTTCTCTCTCCATTTTTCCGCTTCTTGGGTATTACGTTTGCATAGTCACAGTATTCTCCCATTTGATTGGTTGAATCCTCCGCCCCCGCAAATGCGTGGGCTGAATTATGAAAGCCTGTCTGTCGAACTTCCTGTTGATCCATTTTGACAATTGTTGCCCGTCTGCACCCTTTTTCTTTATGTGTAGGGGAACATGTGCCAACAAGTCCCCTGTTCCTTTTTTATGCTTTATGAGGTAAAATATGTGGATATAACATCAGATTTATAGGGTTAGGGTGATACGCACTAGATTTATAGGGTGATACGCACCAGATTTATAGGGTTATGGTGATATGCACCAGATTTATAGGGTGATACACACCAGATTTATAGGGTTAGTGTGATACGCACTAGATTTATAAGGTTAGGGTGATACGCACCAGACTTATAGGGTGATATGGACCAGATTTATAGGGTTAGTGTGATACGCACCAGATTTATAGGGTTAGGGGGATACACTTCAGATTTATAGGGTTAGGGTGATACACACCAGATTTATAGGGTTAGGGTGATACGCACCAGATTTATAGGGTGATACGCACCAGATTTATAGGGTTAGGGTGATACGCACCAGATTTATAGGGTGATACACACCAGATTTATAGGGTTAGGGTGATACGCACCAGATTTATAGGGTGATACGTTCCAGATTTACAGGGTTAGGGTGATACGCACCAGATGTATAGGGTGATACGGACCAGATTTACAGGGTAAGGGTGATACACACCAGATTTATAGGGTTAGTGTGATACGCACCAGATTTATATGGTTAGGGTGATATGCACCAGATTTATATGGTAAGTGTGATGTGCACCAGATTTATAGGGTGATACGGACCAGATTTATAGGGTTAGGGTAATACACACCAGATTTATAGAGTTAGTGTGATATGCACCAGATTTATATGGTTAGGGTGATATGCACCAGATTTATAGGGTAAGTGTGATATGCACCAGATTTATAGGGTGATACAAACCAGATTTATAGGGTTAGTGTGATACGCACCAGATTTATAGGGTGATACGCACCAGATTTATAGAATTAGGGTGATACGCACCAGATTTATAGAGTGATACGCACCAGATTTATAGGGTTAAGGTGATACGCACCAGATTTATAGGGTTAGTGTGATACGCACCAGATTTATAGGGTAAGTGTGATATGCACCAGATTTATAGGGTGATACGGACCAGATTTATAGGGTTAGGGGTATACACACCAGATTTATAGGGTTAGTGTGATATGCCCCAGATTTATATGGTTAGGGTGATATGCACCAGATTTATAGGGTAAGTGTGATATGCACCAGATTTATAGGGTGATATGGACCAGATATATAGGGTTAGTGTGATACGCACCAGATTTATAGGGTTAGTGTGATACGCACCAGATTTATAGGGTAAGTGTGATATGCACCAGATTTATAGGGTGATACGGACCAGATTTATAGGGTTAGGTGTATAGACACCAGATTTATATGGTTAGTGTGATACGCACCAGATTTATATGGTTAGGGTGATATGCACCAGATTTATATGGTTAGGGTGATATGCACCAGATTTATAGGGTGATACGGACCAGATTTATATAGTTAGGGGTATACACACCAGATTTATACGGTTAGTGTGATACGCACCAGATTTATATGGTTAGGGTGATATGCACCAGATTTATAGGGTGATACGGACCAGATTTATAGGGTTAGGGGTATACACACCAGATTTATAGGGTTAGTGTGATACGCACCAGATTTATAAGGTAAGTGTGATATGCACTAGATTTATAGGGTGATACGGACCAGATTTATAAGGTTAGTGTGATACGCACCAGATTTATAGGGTTAGTGTGATACGCACCAGATTTATAGGGTAAGTGTGATATGCACCAGATTTATAGGGTGATATGCACCAGATTTATAGCGTTAGTGTGATACGCACCAGATTTATAGGGTAAGTGTGATACGCACCAGATTTATAGAGAAAGTGTGATATGCACCAGATTTATAGGGCGATACGGACCAGATTTATAGGGTTAGTGTGATACGCACCAGATTTATAGGGTTAGTGTGATATGCACCAGATTTATAGGGTTAGTGTGATACGCACCAGATTTATAGGGTAAGTGTGATATGCACCAGATTTATAGGGTGATACGGACCAGATTTATAGGGTTAGGGTGATACGCACCAGATTTATAGGGTTAGGGGTATACACACCAGATTTATAGGGTTAGTGTGATACGCACCAGATTTATAGGGTAAGTGTGATATGCACCAGATTTATAGGGTGATACGGACCAGATTTATAGGGTTAGGGTGATACGCAGCAGATTTATAGGGTAAGTGTGATATGCACTAGATTTATAGGGTGATACACACAAGATTTATAGGGTTAGTGTGATACGCACCAGATTAATAGGGTAAGTGTGATACACACCAGATTTATAGGGTAAGTGTGATATGCACCAGATTTATAGGGCGATACGGACCAGATTTATAGGGTTAGTGTGATACGCACCAGATTTATAGGGTAAGTGTGATACGCACCAGATTTATAGGGTTAGTGTGATACGCACCAGATTTATAGGGTTAGTGTGATATGCACCAGATTTATAGGGTTAGTTTGATACGCACCAGATTTATAGGGTTAGGGTCATACGCACCAGATTTATAGGGTGATACGCACCAGATTTATAGGGTGATACGGACCAGATTTATAGGGTTAGTGTGATACGCACCAGATTTATAGGGTTAGTGTGATACGCACCAGATTTATAGGGTTAGTGTGATACGCACCAGATTTATAGGGTAAGTGTGATATGCACCAGATTTATAGGGTGATACGCACCAGATTTATAGGGTTAGGGTGATACACACCAGATTTATAGGGTGATACGCACCAGATTTATAGGGTTAGGGTGATATGCACTAGATTTATAGGGTAAGTGTGATATGCACCTGATTTATAGGGTGATACGCACCAGATTTTTAGGGGTATACACACCAGATTTATATGGTTAGTGTGATACGCACCAGATTTATATGGTTAAGGTGATATGCACCAGATTTATAGTGTGATACGGACCAGATTTATATGGTTAGGGGTATACACACCAGATTTATAGGGTTAGTGTGATACGCACCAGATTTATAGGGTAAGTGTGATATGCACCAGATTTATAGGGTGATACGGACCAGATTTATAGGGTTAGTGTGATACGCACCAGATTTATAGGGTTAGTGTGATACGCACCAGATTTATAGGGTTAGTGTGATATGCACTAGATTTATAGGGTGATACGGACCAGATATATAGGGTTAGGGTGATACGCACCAGATTTATAGGGTTAGTGTGATACGCACCAGATTTATAGGGTTAGTGTGATACGCACCAGATTTATAGGGTTAGTGTGATATGCACCAGATTTATAGGGTTAGTGTGATACGCACCAGATTTATAGGGTTAGGGTCATACGCACCAGATTTATAGGGTGATACGCACCAGATTTATAGGGTGATACGGATCAGATTTATAGGGTTAGTGTGATACGCACCAGATTTATAGGGTTAGTGTGATACACACCAGATTTATAGGGTGATACGGACCAGATTTATAGGGTTAGTGTGATACGCACCAGATTTATAGGATTAGTGTGATACGCACCAGATTTATAGGGTGATACGCACCAGATTTATAGGGTTAGTGTGATACGCACCAGATTTATAGGGTGATACGGACCAGATTTATAGGGTTAGTGTGATACGCACCAGATTTATAGGGTGATACGCACCAGATTTATAGGGTTTGTGTGATACGCACCAGATTTATAGGGTGATACGCACCAGATTTATAGGGTAAGTGTGATACGCACCAGATTTATAGGGTAAGTGTGATATGCACCAGATTTATAGGGTAAGTGTGATATGCACCAGATTTGTAGGGTGAGGTTGATATGCACCAGATTTATAGGGTGAGTGTGATATGCACCAGATTTATAGGGTGATACGGACCAGATTTATAGGGTTAGGGTGATACGCACCAGATTTATACGGTTAGTGTGATACGCACCAGATTTATAGGGTTACGGTCATACGCACCAGATTTATAGGGTGATACGCACCAGATTTATAGGGTTAGGGTGATACGCACCAGATTTATAGGGTGATACACACCAGATTTATAGGGTTAGTGTGATCTGCACCAGATTTATGGGGTAAGTGTGATACGCACCAGATTTATAGGGTAAGTGTGATATGCACCAGATTTATAGGGTGATACGGACCAGATTTATAGGGTTAGTGTGATACGCACCAGATTTATAGGGTTAGTGTGATACGCACCAGATTTATAGGGTGATACGCACCAGATTTATAGGGTAAGTGTGATATGCACCAGATTTATAGGGTGATACGCACCAGATTTATAGGGTTAGGGTGATACACACCAGATTTATAGGGTGATACGCACCAGATTTATAGGGTTAGTGTGATACGCACCAGATTTATAGGGTTAGTGTGATACGCACCAGATTTATAGGGTGAGTGTGATACACACCAGATTTATAGGGTTAGGGTGATATGCACTAGATTTATAGGGTAAGTGTGATATGCATCAGATTTATAGGGTGATACAGACCAGATTTATAGGGTTAGGGTGATACACACCAGATTTATAGGGTTAGGGTGATACGCACCAGATTTATAGGGTTAGGGTGATATGCACCAGATTTATAGGGTAAGTATGATATGCACCAGATTTATAGGGTGATACGGACCAGATTTATAGGGTTAGGGTGATACACACCAGATTTATAGGGTTAGGGTGATACGCACCAGATTTATAGGGTTAGGGTGATATACACCAGATTTATAGGGTAAGTGTTATATGCACCAGATTTATAGGGTGATACGCACCAGATTTATAGGGTTAGTGTGATACGCACCAGATTCATAGGGGTATGGTGATTTGTACTAGATTTATAGGGTCAGGGTGATACGAACTAGATTTATAGGGTTAGGGTGATATGCACTAGATTTATAGGGTAAGTGTGATATGCACCAGATTTATAGGGTGATACAGACCAGATTTATAGGGTTAGGGTGATACACACCAGATTTATAGGGTTAGGGTGATACGCACCAGATTTATAGGGTTAGGGTGATATGCACCAGATTTATAGGGTAAGTATGATATGCACCAGATTTATAGGGTGATACGGACCAGATTTATAGGGTTAGGGTGATACACACCAGATTTATAGGGTTAGGGTGATACGCACCAGATTTATAGGGTTAGGGTGATATACACCAGATTTATAGGGTAAGTGTTATATGCACCAGATTTATAGGGTGATACGCACCAGATTTATAGGGTTAGTGTGATACGCACCAGATTCATAGGGGTATGGTGATTTGTACTAGATTTATAGGGTCAGGGTGATACGAACTAGATTTATAGGGTTAGGGTGATATGCACCAGATTAATAGGGAAACATAGATAGGGAGTTTGGCAGCAAGATTCTTGTACACATTACACTTATATTTTTACACTGTGGTATGTTCGGTGAAAGGTAGTCTTTTGTTCCATGTAGCAATTGGAAATAACAAAAAGTAAAGACAAAAACGTGAAAATGTTTACAGAATTTATTTTCCCGAGTTCAACAGAAAGATTCCCGAGTTCGACAAAGTACACCTGAAGAAGATCGGAGGTTACATCGGCCGAAACGTTGTGATAAAAACACCCAAGATGAGAACAGTAGTCCGAATATACCAAATTTTACGAATTATCAACCCTATATAGAGTTTCGGAATTTTTTAGATGAGGGTTGATTATTCGTCGAATTTGGTATATTCGGACTACTGTTCTCATCTTGGGTGTTTTTATCACAGCGTTTCGGCCAAATTCCACGAATTATCAACCCCCATCTAAAAAATTCTGAAGCAAAAGGTTATGCCTATATTATATTCCCCAAAAACATTTTTTCCAACAAATATCAAAGCTGAATCGCTGTTAATACGCTCAAGCCAACGATAAAGACCCGTGGAGCGAGAGGATCTTTCATAGCATACTTTCATAAGAAAACATGCGTCCATGATAAAATGTATTTCGGGAGATTAGATTTTGTTATCTGCTGCCTAGGGTTCATAGGTGATGGCTTACTAAAATAAGATCGCATTCTGTTTATCGATCAAGATCAAAGTGTAGTATCTGTTCCGATGGATACTGCACCCTATAGACCGGTGTCGTCTTGTCCTTCGGGGCTGCCCAGGCAATTTTTAATGGCCAGAGTGCTAACCTTCTTGGGCGCTGGCTTTTCAAATCCCACTTTCCCGACCCGACCTTGGGTCACATCTTACCTTGTGGGAGTAAGATAAATCTGGCCTTGTGCCTAACCTCCTGGGGAGGTAAATAAACAGTTAGCATTTTCGGCCTTTTGGCCAGGATCAAAGTGTAGTATCTGTTCCGATGGATACTGCACGCCATATACTGGTATTGTCTTGGCCTTCGGGGCTTGATTTACGCCGGTCTATGGGTCTGTCCTGTGCAGTTCTAGGAGGTCCACTCTCCCAGGCTTTGCCTCCCTTCTTTGAGGAGGAGTAAGTTTATTGCTTACTGCCTGAGGCGCCCCTACCGGGGAATGCCGACAGAGCTGCCCAGCCATTTTTTGTAGGCCAGAGTGCTTACCTTCTCGGGTGCTGGTTCATCAAATCCCACTTTCCCGACCGTGTGTCACATCTTACCTTGTGGGAGGTAGATACATAAAGCCAGTTACCCTTAAATTTATCGGGGTCAGCATCTGACCTAGAAAATATAGAGGTACTCCATAAATGAGTTCGTCTGGAAAGTATCTGAGATCCTCTTCGATATGCGTGTTGGGTTTGTAACAATGTGGTTTACTTGAACATATCATATAATGTTTGCGATCAAAATCAAGGGAGGCGCAATAGCGCTCTATCCCTTAATAGACTTAATGCCAGTATACTGAAATCATATGCCCTTAATAGGGTTAAGATGAAAATTCATATACACTAAATGTACAAAAGTAAGGAAATTCCCAAATTTTTACACTTTTATTGTCATTAAGGGTATGCGAGCATTACACGGCTATGTATTTTACTTGTAGTAATTTTTCTTCAGCGCACCTCACACACTTCATCCACTCATGCATAGAGATTTATACTGTAGTGATGTGATAATGAAATGGTTTGGTTGATATGTAGTCATACCCTTAATGACAATAAAAGTGCAAAAATTTGGGAATTTCCTTGCTTTTGTACATTTAGTGTATATGAATTTTCATCTTAACCCTATTAAGGGCATATGATTTCAGTATACTGGCATTTATCATGGAATAGAAGGTTAGAGTTAGAGTTAGGGTTAAATTTAAATGCTATTATGCAGTTGATTTACATGGTAAGTATTATAACATCATAATATACATTATAATATATATTTAATTCATAAAGAAAGTGTTGCGTATTTGAATGAGACGACGACAAACGTACGACTTACCTCAAGTGTTCGTGTGACAAAACTATTGATTTCTAATAAATAGCGGTTGTAACGGGTTAAAAATACAAACAAATGCCACACGTAAGTTTGAAAATAACTTTTATCGCCTACAGTTACATTTATTTGTTGAATATTTGTTTTTTGAGCGTTTTTACTCTGCTGATCATTGTAAAAGATTCCCAGTTCATAGTATACTTTTTCAGAAAATTGTAAAGCAAAAAACTTAAAGTAATACTTGTTGTATATTTGAATGACAAACGTACGACTTACCTCGTGTGGGGAGCCGGGCACAAAGTGCTTCCGGCGGAGACGGATTGTGGGAAGGAGGCTGCACTATAAGAGCAGTCAATGTTTGGGTAAGGGGTGAGCAGTTTGCCTGAGCAACAGGTGGTCTAGAAGGAAGAAGAGAGAGAACGAAAGGGAAGGAGAGAAAGAGGAGTTTACTTTTATTTTTTATTTCGGGCTGCTACCTACTGCCCGAGACTTAAGAACAGAAAGAAATTGTTAGCACAAAGAAAGGGCCCTTTATTTCTGAGGACTACCTGTTCTGTTCCGAGCTTCGACGAGCGTGTGTGTGTGAAGTTTTACGAAGTTTTGGTTCGAAAAGAAAAAATATAATGTCTTACTTTTATCGTTGTTTTCTCTTATTTTTCTTTATATCTCACCGCTGCCACCATGTCACACTGTGTTTGCTCGTATTGAGTGGTTTATTAGTAGAGACAAACGAGAGACGCGTGTTGTTGGTTTTTAAAAATATACATGGAAGAACCTTTATTCAAGTGCGCATGCGCGGTTGTTACAAAACTAGAGTTGGTCACAAAACGAAACGATAACATCGTTACATCCCCCCTTTACCAATATGAAGATTATGATATTGAGCATATTCAATATATAATAAAAAGGTAAGGGCTAATTCAGGGTAGACTGCCTGAATAGCTACAGCGAAGCAGGGGATTATTCTGCCCCATGAATTGCTTGCTATAATTCTCTAGAAAATGTTCACAAGTTCATTTTTGATGGTGGTCGTACCATCCTGCCACTGCGAGTGTATTGTTGGGAGTCTCTTTGTGAAGACTGAACGTGCAGTCCAGACAATAAAAAACTTATTGAAGAAAGCAAGTGACCCATACATAGCACTGCTAAATTATCGCAGCACTCCTCTGCAACACGGCAAGAGTCCTGCAGAGCTGTTAATGAATAGAAAACTAAGAACACGGATCCCTACTGTCACACTGTGTTTGCTCGTATTGAGTGGTTTATTAGGAGAGACGCGTGTTGTTGGTTTTAAAAATATACATGGAAGAACCTTTATTGAAGTGCGCATGCACGGTTGTTACAAAACTAGAGTTGGTCACAAAACGAAACGATAACATCGTTACAATCATAATATATATTATAATATATATTTAATTCATAAAGAAAGAAATTGTTAGCACAAAGAAATGGCCCCTTCATTTCTGAGGACTACCTGAACTAAAAATAAATAAACGAGAGAATCCGTCTTATAGTATAATTTGTGGATATTCATTTTCATTGAATTACAACTTGAAAAGCACTAGACATATTCTCATGAAGTTTAACAATCTGTCCTTTCCGTTCTATTCTAAATTGAAAACGTACATTTGGTGTTCTGTCCAGTATAGATGTAGACCCATTAGATTTATCTCCCTTTCCCCCATTCGTTAGGGACTTTTTTATCCCCGACACCGTCGGCAAGAAGCTTGCCGGTGCTCTGTTTCTGGATTCTCGCTGCTTCTATGTCACGAGCGAAACCGCATGGTGGAAGTTCAATCTCCCTACAGATTCCAATATTTTAGCCATCTTCGGTAAACAGAATTGAATATCGTGCCCGTTATTTCCTTTGAACATTTCTCTCATTTAAATGAACTTTATTCTCCCTTCTCATCCCATGTGCGTATCTCCTTGTCGATCGCTCGTGACGTGTGTACCTCATACTTCGTAGTATTCTTCACCCCCAAAATACTTCCTATTACCAGTTTTTTTAGATTTTAGTAGACTCCTCGTTTCCTGTTTCGTCGTCATTTATTGTATTCACATTTCTGAGACAATGTTTTTATTTCTTTTCAGTTTTTTTTACCTTTTCGATGGATAATAAAACCTGCGATTAGAATATTCTATGGCTCAGAGTCTTGTTTTTCGAAAGGAGTTGCTGCTAGCTGTCATGGCGGTTACACCCGGCCCTAAGGCAGCATATTTGGATACACATGTTTTTCGTCTCTGTACAGTTTTGGTTTGTAAGGATTTGGATAAGATTAAAGTGTTATATTCTGAAACTAAAACTGACAGTTTTCAACCATTTTTTTTTTCATGCTAAAAAAGCTGCAGACCTGATAATTTCATATAACATAGTTCACCCCCAAACAAGGCAGGCCGCCACTGTAGACGTAAGGGGCTACTGAGAAAAAAATGGGAGACGGTTGGGGGGGGGGGATCAACCTAAATTGGGATCTGCGCAGCAAGATGTCTGTTTACATTAGTTTTCAATTTCTGCATGTCAGTACTGTCGGGGAAACAGGGGGCAGGGAGGGAGTTCCAGAGCGCTACAGCACGAGGAAAGAAGCTATTTGAGTAGAAAGCTCTCCGGCATCTGGGGACCTCCACAGTGAATGGATGGGTTTTAGTTTATTGTCGAGTTGGTCTAGTGAATTTACGTCGAGGGGGCACCAGAGCAGCCAGTTTATTGGAACATAATCCATTGAAGTATTTGTAAAACAAGCACAAGGATGCTACATTGCGGTGATGGGACAGGGACTGGAGCTTGGTTGACAGTGAGGGACCTATTAGGTTGGCGACTCTTTTTTGGACCTTGTCAACGAGTGAGAGAGTAGTAGATGATGCGCCAGCCCAGATGTGGCAACAATACTCCATGCATGGGCAGATGGTGGCTTTGTAGAGATACAGGATAATGTCAGGTGTGAGGAGTTTACTAGCACGGTAAAGGGAGCCCACCTTCTTTGCGGCAGCCATGACAATTTTAAATGCGCAGGTTTAGGGTCAGGGTTTTAGGCTCTTTTATTAACGCCTCCAGGCGAAATTGGCTGACAGGAAATTCCATTGGCCAAGATCAAAGTGTAGTATCTGTTCCGATGGATACTACACTCTATAGCCTGGTATCATCTTGGCCTTCGGGGCTTGATTCTGTTTTATTAACCGATCATTATTAATTTTGGAATACAGCTTCTAGGTGTAAAGAGTCATAATGTGGGCTATATTTAGTTTTATACAAAGGAGGTAAAACGGGAGTGGAAGCCCTACAGATACCCCCCCCCTTTTTGTGAAATTTTAATTAATAGATTTTAATTAATAAATTTTAATTAATAAATATCAGTTAATAAATTTTAATTAATAAATTTTAATAATTAGATTTTAATTGATAGATTTTAATTAATAAATTTTAATTAATAGATATCAATTAATAAATTTTAATTAATAAATTTTAATGAATAAATTTTAATTAATATATTTTAATTAATAGATTTTAATGAATAAATTTTAATTAATAGATATCAATTAATTAATTTTAATTAATAAATTTTAATTAATAAATATCAATTAATTAATTTTAATTAATAAATTTTAATTAATAGATATCAATTTATAAATTTTAATTAATAGATTTTAATTAATAAATTTTAATTAATACATTTTAATTAATAGATATCAATTTATAAATTTTAATTAATAGATTTTAATTAATAGATTTTAATAATAAAATTTTAATTAATAGATATCAATTTATAAATTTTAATAGATTTTAATTAATAGATTTTAATTAATAGATATCAATTTATAAATTTTAATCAATAAATTTTAATTAATAGATTTATATTAATAGATTTTAATTAATAAATTTTAATTAATAGATTTTAATTAATAGATATCAATTTATAAATTTTAATTAATAGATTTTAATTAATAAATTTTAATTAATAAATTTTAATTAATAGATTTTTATTAATAGATTTTAATTAATAGATTTTAATTAATAAATTTTAATTAATAGATTTTAATTAATAGATTTTATTTAATAGATTTTAATTAATAGATTTATATTAATAGATTTTAATTAATAGATTTTAATTAATAGATTTTAATTAATAAATTTTAATTAATAAATTTTAATTAATAGATTTTAATTAATAAATTTTAATTAATAGATTTTTATTAATAGATTTTAATTAATAAATTTTAATTAATAGATTTATATTAATAGATTTTAATTAATAGATTTTAATCAATAGATTTTAATTTATAAATTTTAATTAATAGATTTTAATTAATAGATTTTAATTAATAGATTTTAAGGAATAAATTTTAATTAATAAATTTTAATTAATAGATTTTAATTAATAGATTTTAAGGAATAAATTTTAATTAATAAATTTTAATTAATAAACATCAATTAATGGATAAGTTTGAGATTATACTGTAAAACGTCGAAATTGAATTTTGTTGAGAACTATTTCTTTTGCCATTATTAATTAAAAAGAAAAATTAAAACATTCTATTTTAATTTCTTATGCCAAATTTGCTAGTTAGTTTTATATAATTTGTAAAAGTTTCATGTTGACAGTGTTGTTTATTCAAAAAATACCATTTTTGTGCCTAGTGAAAATCTAGATGTAGAACAGTTGAGGTAAGATGTAGATGTAGAACAGTTGAGGTCAGTTGGCAGTGAAGGTCAAGAAAAAAATGGGAGATAGTGATAAGGATGGCTTTGTGGAGAAAGAGGGATAAATAAAGACCTTACCAATTCCTGAAAGCCATCCGATGCATGCCAGCATTTAAAACGAACGCTAAACCGAATATGATGACGATGATGACGATGATGACAATGATGATGATGACGATGATGATGATGACGATGACGACGACGATATTACTTTTGAGCACTTTCCTTTTTAGATTAAATACCGGCATAATCACGTTGACACGTTCTGGCCAGTATCAGATGGGTGACCATTTGGGAATACCAGGCGCTCTATGTGGACACCAGTTGGTTCTACTTTTGCATGGCAAGCAAAGACGTGTCAGACACTTAACTGCAAATCAATGGAATGAGAGTGACAACGTTGCTTTTGTGCCCTTCCTTTGTGTGTTCAGAGCCAAACCTTCTTCGACTTTGCATGCAAACCCTGTGACCAACGATGAGTGTAACAGCAGTAGTTACTCCAGCAACAATAACAATTGAAGTGATTTGGCAAAAGAACGGTTAAATTTTTGCCTGCCGCAGTTGATAAATGCGGAAACAAAGCATATAAAAAAGGCACAGAAGACTGAGATAAAAAGAAAAATATATGACAAAGACAGGAACTTTCTTGTAAAACGTATTGTATTTTACGGCTTGAAATATGACCAACTATAAAATAAATCAATTGAACACCTAGTCCGACTAGAAAACAAATCAATTGAACACCTAGTCCGACTAGAAAACAAATCAATTGAACACCTAGTCCGACTAGAAAACAAATCAATTGAACACCTAGTCCGACTAGAAAACAAATCAATTGAACACCTAGTCCGACTAGAAAACAAATCAATTGAACACCTAGTCCGACTAGAAAACAAATCAATTGAACACCTAGTCCGACTAGAAAACAAATCAATCGAACACATAGTCCGACTAGAAAACAAATCAATTGAACACCTAGTCCGACTAGAAAACAAATCAATTGAACACCTAGTCCGACTAGAAAACAAATCAATTGAACACATAGTCCGACTAGAAAACAAATCAATTGAACACCTAGTCCGACTAGAAAACAAATCAATTGAACACCTAGTCCGACTAGAAAACAAATCAATTGAATACCTAGTCCAACTAGAAAACAAATCAATTGAATACCTAGTCCGACTAGAAAACAAATCAATTGAACACCTAGTCCGACTAGAAAACAAATCAATTGAATACCTAGTCCGACTAGAAAACAAATCAATTGAACACCTAGTCCGACTAGAAAACAAATCAATTGAAAATTTAGTTTTTGGTAAGGAAAGAGAGAAAGGAAAGTTCTCGACTGTGGTTGAGGAAGACGAGTTCTTGCTGTGAATGTTTTATGCGGACGCGGATGTACCAATTGAAATTGAACACTTTTAGACTAACATATACCATTTACCAAATGTAATATTGCTCCCAGGCAACGCAGTGTTTACACACACCTACTCTATCTAGGATATTGAGCACTTTGAATGAACTTATACCACTTAGCAAATGTTATACTGTAATAATAGTAGTATGTCATATACCTTTTCTTTCTGGGCAACAACGCGTTTAAACAGACTTGCTCTATGTAGTATGGTTCTATCTAGGATATTGAGCACTTTGAATTAACTTTTACTACATATCAAATGTTATACCATGAATAAGGAGGCTTTCAATGCAATGCCAAAAGTAAGAGCATCTTCATTACCATATCATCATCAACCTGTTTATTTGCTGAATCAGGCTACAATTAATCCTCGGATGAGAGGGGGGCCTGATTGTAGTCGGTTGGGAAGCAGGCTCCTCGTATCTTATTTCACATGCGGGACGTTCGAGGAAAGAAACTTTGTTCATGGAAGCTTCTTTTAGTTTTTGGTAAGGAGAGAGAGAAAAGAAAGTTCTCGGCTGTGGTTGAGGAGAGACGAGTTCTTGTCGTGAATGTTTTACGTGGGTGCAGGAGTACCAAATCTTAGAGCTCAGTCGAGCACGTACCATGAAAATAACAATACATAGGCTTGCAACATCTAGGGACAAGAAGAGAGATTGCAAAGTCGATGTTAGAAGTGACACAATGAATGGCTCTCTTGGATGGGTCAGATATAAATGAATTAATGGTCTTAGGATGTAGATTGGTTAGGGTTGAGCTTATTTAATTTAAGATGGAGGGAGAAGCATTTTATGTCGTCTTCATTTGATAAATACAGCTTACAAAAAAGAACAGAAAAAAGATTTCCCGCCCAAATTAGGTGCCTATTAATTGGTCAAACAGAATTCCCTTGGCCAATCAAATTGAAATATTGGAGAAATCAAAAGAGCGAACCAACCATCGTCACGATGAACAAATAGAGAAAACCTGTTTATACACTTGAAATGAACGCCCTAATTTGATCAAATCAGTTTAAAAAGCGGTGACAAGAGGATTATTCTTTGGGAACTAACTTGATGCTTCTTGTCGACAAAAGGAAACAGAATTCCCAATATTTGAGAAATCAAGAGAGCGAATCATGGCCACAATGAACAAAGAGAAAACCTTTTTATATCTTTCAAACAAACGCCCCAATTTGATGAATTTGACTGCATGGTCGATTTTAAGCTGCTTAGCTTAAAACCGACCCTGCAGTCAAAAGCGGTGACAGGAGGATTATTCTTTGGGAATAACTTGATGCTTTTTGTAGACAAAAAGGAACTAATAAAAGTACTAGCTATCGTGGATAAAAGGGTAGTATCTGTTTTTTCCTTAGAAATAGTATGATACAAATTGCAGAAAAGATGCTGTTGGGGTGTTTCAACAACATACGCCAAAACAATGCGATACAAATTATTTAAAAGCCGGTGGCATGAGCAAAAAGGGTCGGCAGGCAAATACTCATTAAATGACTTTAATTTAATAATTATCTTTGAAATAGTTCCCAAAAACATTTCCTTTTTTATGACAACAAAAAAAGGGTACTTAAATTTGTTTATAACTTTAAAAAGAATAAAGAAATTAATGGATAATTTTTCAACTTCTATAAACTTACAAAACCATTTTATATATAAAGTTAAAAATGATAAATTATGACATTTTTGTCTTCCATATATTTTGCATAGCGATAGTCAATTGCTAACCAAAGTCGTTTACCGATTAACTGATGCCTGATTTTACTAATTTATGACTTTTGGGGGGATAATTTTGCTAATTTTAAGTACAACGTTGGAGTTTTTTTTTTTAATTCAGTATCTGATGGGGAGGATAAAAAAATTGGGAGGGGAGGGGCAAAATTTTTTCTTTTTTTTTTTACTAAAAATATTTCTATGTATAGGAAAGGGTAAAAAAAAAATTAGGGGGCAAAATTTAAATATATGGCTTTCCTGGAAACGAAGATAGCTAAACCACTAATATAATTTAATTTTTTAAATTAATAAATTTTATTTTTTTTTAAATTAATAAATTTTTTTTTTTTTAAATTAATAAATTTTATTTTTTTTTTAAATTAATAAATTTTTTTTTTTTTAAATTAATAAATTTTATTTTTTTTTAAATTAATAAATTTTATTTTTTTTTAAATTAATAAATTTTATTTTTTTTTAATGTAAGTAGAAACAATAAGATGTCATTAGAATTTTCCACTTCATGTCTTATAAATATTTAATAAAAAATGAAAATTTTCCACTTCATGTCTTATAAATATTTTATAAAAAATGAAAATTTTCCACTTCATGTCTTATAAATATTTCATAAAAAATGAAAATTTTCCACTTCATGTCTTATAAATATTTTATAAAAAATGAAAATTTTCCACTTCATGTCTTATAAATATTTTATACAAAATAAAAATTTTCCACTTCATGTCTTATAAATATTTTATAAAAAATGAAAATTTTCCACTTCATGTCTTATAAATATTTTTAAAAAAATGAAAATTTTCCACTTCATGTCTTATAAATATTTCATAAAAAATGAAAATTTTCCACTTCATGTCTTATAAATATTTTATAAAAAATGAAAATTTTCCACTTCATGTCTTATAAATATTTTATAAAAAATGAAAATTTTCCACTTCATGTCTTATAAATATTTCATAAAAAATGAAAATTTTCCACTTCATGTCTTATAAATATTTCATAAAAAATGAAAATTTTCCACTTCATGTCTTATAAATATTTCATAAAAAATGAAAATTTTCCACTTCATGTCTTATAAATATTTCATAAAAAATGAAAATTTTCCACTTCATGTCTTATAAATATTTCATAAAAAATGAAAATTTTCCACTTCATGTCTTATAAATATTTTATAAAAAATGAAAATTTTCCACTTCATGTCTTGTAAATATTTTATAAAAAATGAAAATTTTCCACTTCATGTCTTATAAATATTTAATAAAAAATGAAAATTTTCCACTTCATGTCTTATAAATATTTTATAAAAAATAAAAATTTTCCACTTGCTTCTGCTCTTTATGCATATGTTATAATTATTTTATAAACTGTGCGTTATCTAGACAAGAAAATATGTATACACATCGGAAGGAATCAGAATCTTACCTCTACAAAGAAGAAATCTTCATATTCTAAGATTAGAAAATGTATATTGTTCTTTAAAGTAAATGTAATATTTGAAGCTAACTGGAGATATTATAAGGTACACTATGGTAAAAACCTTACAACTTACAGCTATATATAAAACGAATAGTTTATATTTTAAGATTTATTTTGTGATACTATGTGGAACTAAGACAAAAGACAGGACATTGGATTTCCGGTCGTAAGTTAATATCTTTAGGAGTCAGGGTTATTCAAGGCAGTTTTTGCAGCTTGGGAAGGTCCGTGAGAGAGTTCAGAAGGCAGTCAGAGTTCGGCAGAGATTTAGCAGATTGTGAGATGAGCTGACGACTTTGAGTAACGACAAGAGTACTCTCGACAGACACATTATCTCAGTCGGGATTCACTGGATAATCCAATAGAACAATACCACCAACCACATGGATAAATTGTTGAAAAATACTTCGATGACAGCAAATTTGATGTATTAACATATATTAAGAGACAGAAATTTAATTTCAACTTAAATATAAAACGAATAGTTTCTTATGATATTTTAAGATTTATTTTGTAGACAGTAACTATCATTGTGGAACTAAGACAAAAGACCGAACATGGGATGACAGCAAATTTGAAGTATCAAGAGACAGAAATCCAATTCAGACTTAGAAGAACTGCAAAGTATTGGCAACAAATAGAGAAAAATTCATGTCAGTCCTTTCAATTGATTTGTCATCTTGGCTTGTTATTATGACCCTCTTCTACAAATAGTAGACAATTTTCTCTCTTTAGCCAGTTCAAGGAAACTTTCTTTTCCATATAATCCTTGGATATCTTCAAGGATATTAATGATACAGTCCATTGGATGGCTGCAGAAACCAGCCTTACATTTTGACCGGAGAGGCTTCTAATTCTGTCTCTTTTAAAAAATTTTCTTTTCATTCATTTGCTGGGGACGGGGCATTCTTCCAAATGCCAGACTATCACCTGCTATTTAGAGGCTCCAACCGAGGGCTCTTTTAAGGATTTTAGTATGAGTAATCAAATGTCTTTTTAAACAGGCTTTATCTGACAATGCTGCACCACACAGTTCACAAGAAAAAGTCTTTTTCCCAAAGTGAGCACACATATGTCTTATTGCATTTGATTTGTGTGCAAATTCTGAGCCACACACTTCACAAGAAAAAGGTTTTTCACCAGTGTGTGTTTTTATATGTCTCTGTAAATTTCCTTTTGTAGAAAATGCTAAATCACAAACTTCACATGAATAAGGTTTTTCACCTGTGTGTATTGTAACATGTTTTTTTAAATGTGATTTTGTTGAAAATGCTGAGCCACACACTTCACAAGGGTAAGGTTTTTCACCAGTGTGTGTTCTCATGTGGTATTTTAAATATGATCTCATAAGAAACGCCGAGCCACACACTTCACAAGAATAAGGTTTTTCACCAGTGTGAGTAAGCAAATGTCTCTTTAAAGTTGATTTATCCGAGAATGCTGCATAACAATCTTCACACGAATAAGGTTTTTCTCCAGTGTGAGTTTGCATATGTCTTTTTAAATGTGATTTATCCGAAAATGATGACTCGCATACTTCACAAGAATAAGGTTTTTCCCCAGTGTGAGTTTGCATATGTCTTTTTAAATGTGATTTATCCGAAAATGAGGACTCACATACTTCACAAGAAGCCGTTTTTTCCCCAGTGTGAGTTCGCATATGTCTCTTTAAATTTGATTTTTCCGAAAATGCTGATCCACATACTTCACAAGAAACAGGTGTTTCATCGGTGTGCGTATGTTTATTGCTTTTTAAATTTATCTTGTTTGAAAATACCGATTCACAAACTTCAGAAGTTAAACTTTGATCTGCAGTGTGTGTTTTCATGTGTGTTTTTAAATATGATCTCTTAGCAAACACTGAGCCGCATACTTCGCAAGAGTAATTTTTTTCTCGGGTGTGTGTTTTTATGTGTCTTTGTAAAATCGAGCTTGCTATAAATGCAGAGGAACACAGATGGCAGGAAAATGGTTTTTCACCAGTATGAGTGCGCATATGTACTTTTAAAGATGATTTAGCTGAAAATGCTGAGCCGCATACTTCACAAGTAAAGAGATTTTGACCAGTGTGTCTTTTAACGTGACCTTCTAAATGTGATTTTTGTGAAAATACTGACCCACACACTTCACAAGAATAAGGTTTTTCTCCACTGTGTATTCGCATGTGTTTTTTTAAATTTGATTTATCGGAAAATGCTGAACCACAGGCATCACAAGTATAAGGTTTTTCTCCTGTATGAGTGCGCATATGTGCTTTTAGATGTGTTTTATCTGCAAATGGTGATCCACAGACTTCGCAAGGAAAAGGTTTTTCGCCAGTGTGTGTTTTAATGTGTCTTTCTAAATGTGATCTTCGTGCAAATGCTGTGTCACACGTTTCGCAAGAATAAGGTTTTTCTCCCGTGTGTGTTTTCATGTGTTTGTTTAAATTTGATTTGTTTGAAGATGCATAGCCACACACTTCACAAGTATATGGTTTTTCTGTTGTATCTTTCAATTTTCTTATCTGTTTATTTTCTTCTCCGGTGTGGATTTTCATATGTGTTGTCAAATTTGATATACCCGAAAATACTAAACCACATACTTCACAAAGATGAAGTGTTTCTCCTCTGTTAGTGCATATGTGTATTTTTAATGTTGCTTGATTTAAAAATGATGAATTACACACCTTACAAGTGTAAGTTTCAGGTGTAGTGTTTATTCCCATCATTTTTAGTAAAAGCGATCCTTGTGAGTTTTTTCTGTATTCTTAAAAAAAAATAAGGTTTCTATTTCACATATGTCCATGAAATATATTGGATTTTCTCCATTGTCCCTGTGAATGAATAAAAGGTTTAATTAATGAAGCACACATTAAAAGAAAATAAATGTAAATTATGTGCACAATAATATTAGAATGTCTGTAGAATCTCTTTACACGATTCAAAGAGAAAAAATTGAAAATTTCTTTCAGATATAAATTCTCACAACAAATCAATATGACACACATAACAAAACTAAACTTCTAACATTTGACAATTCATCCATGCACTAAACCATGAAATTTTATTGAAAAACGATTCAAAATATATAAAATAAAAAAATAAAATTCTGTTCACAAAAAAATATTAGCATTAAATAAATGCTAATATTTTTTGTGAACAGAATTGTATTTTTAAAGTATCGCAAACAAATTTAAGGATATAATAGAGAACAATTTTGAAGTCTGAAGGAAGAAGACGCATTTGTCGGACATCTCTGAGTTGTTTCTTTTTTAAATATAATAAATTATATTTTTATATTTAAAAAAGTTAGGTATATATACACTATCTGAAACATATTCACGATTCAGAGAAAACAAAATGGAAATTATTTTCGGATATTAATTTTCACAACAAACTCGAATTTGTCTAGAATTTGTTGTACTGGTACAGTTTTTGAACCAGACAAACCGAACTTTTAGCGCTTTCAAGCCACTTCTTGAAACCAGTTGTATATATATATATATATACAGGGTGGGCCAAAATAAGGGTCCTATCTTTAAATTTGAATAACTTCCACAAAATAAAAGTTAAACTCACCAAACTTTATGTGTGTGTAGACTGACCCTTCCGAGATTTTTTGAAATAAACAAAACAAATTTTAGCCGAAAAACACTTCTTAAAACTTACAAAAACTAAAGTATTGTTTTTTACACTGTTTTGAGTTTTTTAAGCAAAAATAATGTTTTCTAAATGAGGGTACGTTCCTTAGGGCTAATACGGCTCATGCTTGCTTCGGAAGGGGTCCTTTACTTATTCTAAAAAAAAATCAAAAAAAAAATCAATAAATAAAAAAGTTATGAATTTTTAAAAATAGGACCCTTATTTTTGCCCACCCTGTATATATATATATATATATATATATATATACAGTTTATCATTTATCAACGTTTCTAACTGTAATAAAACCCATCTTATTATATATATATATATAGTACCGTCCAAAATTAGGGAACAAAAATTAAATCTTCTGAATCCAAACAAAATTATATATTAATATATTATATTGTTTCATTAAACTTTAGTTGACTTATTTCCAACTTTGCTTTCTGGTTCCCACGTCTTGTGGCTACACTGGCTATTCAACATTTTACAGATATTCTCACACTCCATTGTGTCACATTGTATAATAGTCATCCCCCAGCAGAACCGTACAACTGGATGTCAGGTGGCTCACACTCTCAACTTGTGTGTGACAGAACCTTCACTTGTTGTCATTGCGACCACTCATCATCTTCTAAAAAGCATCAAGCCTTGATCTTGGACAGCCATTATCATCTCCTGATCATAGTGGAGCGATCCTCTTTTGAACCAGTTTGCAGAACATTCCTTATTTATATATTCCTTAAAATATTTGGCATGTTGTTGGTTGGCTTATTCTACCAGTTTTTCTACAACATGGTGTATTTAAGGCGCTTCTTTTCGACTATTTCCGTGGCAGGCTTGTTTGATATCAAAACTCATGTGGGCATTTGTATGTGTATTTTTAAATATTAATTTCTGGAAAATGCTGATCTGCAAATAAGACCAAAGTTTCAATCCCTGTGTGTAATTTTAGTTCAGTCGAAGTTCTCATAAATCAAGGATCCCCTTTCTGAGGCTAACATTTGATCTCTATATGAGATTAATAGATATCTAAATATTCCATTAATGCCCTCCTTTATCTGTTAACCGTTAGTAAAGAAGTTAACATTAATTTTCCTCTCCCAGTTATAGTGTATCTTTCCTTTAATCTTACCGGATTCCAGGACAAAGATTTATCTGGTTTGGTGGAGTATACAGGTAAGCGCTGTTACTTGGAGAAAATGAACCATTCCTCATATGGTACGGTTTTGGTGGCAGCCCCCTAAATGGTAAAGTTCACCCCGTTCCCACCAAGAATAATAATGTGCCCACATTAATCACTGTGTTGCCTAGAATACATATTTAATCAATTGAACAAAAAATAATAAGTTCTAACAAGACGGCCACCAAAAAACAACCAATTCGCCTCCTTCCTTAAGGCTCACGTTCATACTATCTGAGGGCTTAGAACAAATCTTGATGATGTAGAATCCTTTCTCCTAGTAAATTCTCTGGATATCCTAGCACTAAGAAAAATTAACCTACACTCCTCAATCTTATCTAATCGCTTTGACATGACTAGATACTTCCCACTCTGCCGTAAGGACTCAGAAAAAATTATGCACTGACTCTGAGTCTATGTTTGTAACCGAGAGAACATAGCCTAGAATCAGATGATTAGGCGTACATGTTCTTTAGATTAACCTTACAACACAGCGTTAGTTACTTATATTTCATCTACCTTTCTCTTTCGACCTAGGACTGTACCTTGCGCGACTATGTCTCTG
>OY744549.1:59435153-59532653 GCA_963556195.1 Sepiola atlantica | reverse complement strand
GCACTCATATGGTATGTACCTTTTTGAAAATATGAAAATAACCACATGCATCACAGGCTACTAAGCTCACCACAATGTTACGCTTATTTACTTGAATGTGTTTTAGTAAATGTGTTATTATTTTTTCTCCAGCTTACACTGAATATTACTATTAGCCCACCATTTACGACTCTCCCCAAAACATACTCCAGGTGGTTGCAAAATCTATTTCCCCTAACACTTCGGTACTGACACGCTCCTCATCCACACCGCGAAGTAATAAACAACGTCTTCTTTTCAAAAATGTGTCCGTTAGTATTTACTATTTAGTTAGTATTTAGTTAGTATTTAAAATAAAAAAATAAAATCCTGATATTTGACAATTCATCCATGCACTAAACCATGAAATTTTATTGAAAAATGATTAAAAATATATAAAATAAAAAACTAAAATCCTGACATTTGGTACAGGACAAATAATTAAATCCTTCCTAACAAAAAGAAAGATCCAGGTTGTCCTCGATGGCCGTTCATCTAAGCAACATGACATAAATGCTGGTGTACCCCAGGGATCCATCATAGGACCTTTACTGTTCCTGATTTTCATAAATGAACTCCCTGATGTAATTGAGACTGAGATAGGAATATTTGCTGAAGACACCATGCTCTACTCTCGTCATGTGGGCAAAACCGACGCACACATATGTGAGGCAATGGCTGAATCCTGAGAAAATGACCTCCAGTCTGTAGTGGATTGAGGTTAAAAATGGACGGTAACTTTTAATGCCGCAAAAACAATGCTACTTTCCTTCAATAACTACAAGAAACCTCTTCAACCACCGATTGTCATGGCAAATAACACCCTAACTGAGAGTTCATCATTCAATCTCCTCGGCCTAACTTTCACAGATAAAATGAATTAGAACAAATACATTGAAGACATTGCCAAGACTGCTGCAAAGAAGGTAAACTCCCTCTACCGTGCTAGTAAACTTCACACACCTGACACTATCCTATATCTCTACAAAGCCACCATCCACCCATGCATGGAGTATTGTTGCTGGTGCATCATCCACTAGTCTCTCCCTATTAGACAAGGTCTAAAAAAGAGTCGCCAACTTAATAAGTCCCTCATTATCCACCAAGCTCCAGCCCCTATCCCACCGCCACAATGTTGCTTCCTTGTGCCTGTTTTATAAGTACTTTAATGGACTGTGCTCTGGTGCCCTCATGACGCAAATTCACTAGACCAAGCAGACAATCTGCCAAATCCCATCTGTTCACTGTGGAGGTCCCCAGATGCCGAAGAGCTTTCTACTTTAGAAGCTTATTTCCTCGTGCTGCTGAACTCTGGAACTCCCTCCCTGCTCCCTGTTTTCCTGGCGGTACTGACATGCAGAAATTTAAAACTAATGTAAACAGACATCTTGCTGCACAGCTCCCAATTTAGGTTGACGCCCCCCTAAAAAAAAAAAACAACAACTCTCACCCTCTTTCTCAGGAGCCCCTTACGTCTACAGTGGCGCACTGCCTTGTTTGGGGTGAACTATGTTAAAAAAAATCTATATATATAGATATATTATCGTCTATAAATTAACTTTATTTGAATTCGCAAAGAAATTGTTTACACCTTTGAACTCATCATTAACCGGTAAATCTGGTATTAAAAATGCTATGTAAAAAAAGAAACAAAAACGAATAAATCATTTTACCAATAAATCAGCATTAAATAGATCTGAATAGGAATAAAAAAGGGGGGCTAAAATAGAAAATGAGCCTTGTTTGCTTTTTCTTCTACCCCCGGGGCGGCAAGACCGTCCATGGTGTCACAAACTAATCTTTTACAAAATCAACGTAATTGTTTAATTTATTTTCCGACAAAACAAACCATATTTGCTATCGGTGTTTCTGCTGTTTAGCCCATTAATTAAAATATTTAAAGAAATGTATAAACTTTGTTATGTACTTACGTGTTAGCTGAAAATAAGATTGCACAGAAAAAATTACGCAAATTCATCCAGTATTTATTAAATTATAAGAAAAAGAAAGAAAAAAGATTTTACGTATCGTTAGACATTTAAGCTAACTAAGTAGGCAAGGAAGATAACTTTCGGAAAAGTCAAAATATAAGAAAAATAGCGACATATAGATAAAATTGTTTTTAATTTTTAATTTAATAAATACTGGATAAATTTGTGTAATTTATGGTGTGCAGTTATAATATTCTTAACCCCTCCTCCCATTGAATGAACTCTTCCGTCAGGCGTTGACTATAATTGCTTCGTCATTTAACTTTATTTCATGTTTTACTTTTGTGAATAAAACCTTTACAAAGGAATTCGGCTCTCTCTTTCGTTTCTTGACTACAATTTTATTCACAAAAGAAATGGACAGAGTACTTTGTCCCAAACGATTCGACACCGAGTCTACAGCCTTCAATGCAGAAAAAAATACAAACATTGAAAACTTACGTTTATAAATTACCTACATACGGTTAACGGCACTGAAGAAACTGGAAACACCCAAACCGACTTCTATGCTTTGATAAATAGCATATCGGCAGTGTAAGAAATTGCGAAAATATGGGATTACCTGGAAAACGGTCTCGGTGCGCGCTTTGCAGGGTTGGGTAGCACAAAAAATGGCAAGATGGCGTCGGTGGCTTAATATTACCAGGTGATCACGTGAAATCTCGTGTTCTCTCGCGCACACGAGAGTCCGGTTTGAAATAAAAGCGGGTCGCTGGAGGCAAGACGGGCAGAGGGAAAAACGTAGTCAACGGAAGACGACGGCGACGCTTTTAAAGAAGAAGAAGAAGAAGATGTTTAGAGAAGAAGGCGGTGTGCACTAATCCAGAGTCCCTTGCGAGTGTTGTTCCGGTGTCTGCTGAAAAGAATTTCTTGGGCGTTTTCGACCGCCGTCAAGATTTTTTCTGCCACAAGCTATTCCGGCTTTGTTATGGAGAAATTCGACATTAGATTAATTCCGGAATTCGACGGCTCTCCTGCTGGTCCATCGGTGGTCGAATGGCTGGAGAAGGCCGAGCGTGTTTGCCGGTTGTGCAAAATTACAGACCCAGTTATGGTCATCCCATTGAGACTCACTAAGGGGTCTTACGCCGTGTACCAGCAGCTCGGGGATGATGCGACCATGGAGCAGATTGCACAAGCGCTGCACGGGGCATTTGGTACAGATCCTTTTGTTGCATGGAGGCAATTTTCCGAATGCCAGCTTGAGCCGAGGGAGACAGTGGACGTCTACATGGCTGACTTTAAAAAGCTTGCTGCTCCCTTTTGTCTGGACTTCCGGACGATGCAAGTCGACTGCTGCGGGCATCGTCGAGACTCACAGAGATTGGATTGGAGGAGTTGTTGGCGAGAGCACGAAACATCTTGAAGGACGATCGAGAACTAATCTCTGCAGCGGTTGACACCCTGGACTCGCCAACAGAGGGCCTACGATGCTCTACGATGCTCTACATGTGGTGGCCCCAACGACTTCTCCAGAGACTGCAGAAGCAGCACAAGGCGCACCTCAAATTATGGAGCACGAAAAGTAATACGGTGTCACCAATGCAATAAGCCAGGCCACATAGCACAGAATTGTCCGGGAAACGGGCAAGGGGAGGACGCCGCAGCGCTAGCACCCTCCCCAAAGCGGCATTGAACAAAGCGCTTTCTGCAGTGACAGTTCAAGTTGATGAGTGTAAACGTTCAGCGCTGGTTGACACCGGCTGTACCCAAACCCTCCTTCGAAAGGAATGTTGCACCACATGGAAGAAACAAAAGATCCCCGTCCTAACTGTCGGCAAAGGCTCATTGGTGTGTTGTGGGGTCAGTGTTGTTCATATCAGCATTGACAGTGGCCCCCCGGTGGCTGTGACGGTGTTGGTGGTCGATGGGGAGCTGCTCGGATATGACCTTCTCCTTGGAATGGACACTATCACGCAGCTAGGCGGACTTACTGTGAACAGCGCCGGTGATGTGAGATTCCCTCGACCAGACAAACAAATGTGTGCAGCAATCACTCTTGACGAACCCGATTTCCACGCAGAATATGACAAGGGCACAAACACATGGACAGCGTCCTGGAAGTGGGCAGGCGACCAGCCACCAGTGTCTTTGCGGAATCGGCTGACAGAGTATCCCCCTCCTGCATGGCTTAGGGGGCAGTACGAGGCAGAACTTCAAGTGTGGCTGGATAACGGCTGGTTAATTCCATACCCAGAGGATGAGCTCGGGCCCCCACAGGGGCTAATTCCCCTGATGGCTATCAGACAAGAGAACAAGCAGAAATTTCGACCTGTTCTTGATTACCGGGAACTCAATGAACATGTTGACCCGTACACTGCGGGGGCTGACGTCTGTGCTCATAAACTGCGAGAGTGGTGGCGGCAGGGTGCGAAAGCGGCCATACTGGACTTGCGAAGAGCCTACCTGCAAATACATGTTGAGAAATCGCTGTGGCCGTTTCAGACGGTGGTAATCAAAGGAACTCGCTATTGCTTGACCAGGCTGGGGTTTGGCCTGAATGTAGCCCCGGGCATCATGACGGCGATCATGCAGGCGATCCGGCGTCAGGATGAAGCTGTGCAACAGGCGACATCGTCTTACATAGACAACATTTTTGTCAATGAGAGCCTCCTGTCTGCCCAGGCGGTCAAAGAACACTTTGAGCACTTCGGGTTGTCGTGCAAGGAGCCGGAGCGGCTTCAGGATGGAGCAAAAGTGCTCGGGCTGCAGAAGTGCAGATGGCCTCCAATGGGTAAGAGGTGGTGAAATCCCGGAAATCCAATCTACCATCACACGTCGGAGCACGTATTCCGTGTGTGGAAAACTGGTGGGTCACTTCCCTGTGTGTGGGTGGCTCCGAGTGGCTGTGGCGGCTATAAAGCGACGGGCAACTTCTTTGTCAACAGGATGGGACGATGAGGTGCGTGATCCTGCCCTGCGAAGCATGCTGGTGGAAGCTGTGGCCAGAGTGACCAATGATGACCCTGTACGGGGGAGCTGGTGCGTCGATGGGAGTGAGTTTACAGTTTGGATGGACGCCAGCTCACTTGCTCTTGGCGTTGCTCTGGCAGTCGACGGAAGTATAATAGAAGATGCCTGCTGGCTCCGGCCAGAGAATGACGCTAAGCACATAAACCTAGCTGAACTCAATGCTACACCGAGAGGAGTCAATCTAGCGCTTCAGTGGCAGGCTAGAGTCCTCCATGTTATCACGGATTCCACGTGCATCGGTGGATGACCGATGCCTTGAACAGAAAAGCACGGCTGACAACGAAGGCATCGGCCGAAATGTTAATCCGGAGGCGGCTTGCTACCCTAACCGAAACCATCAAGGAATACAACTTGGTCATAGATGTGACACTGGTGCAGTCCTGTTTGAATCGAGCGGATCGTCTGACCAGAGTGCCACGCCGTTGGCTAGACCTGCCGAAAGAAGTGAACGAGCCAGCACCTGTAAATTGCGCTGCGGTGGGACGTAGACTCAGCCCGGAGCATATCGCTGATGTCCATTGCCAAAGCGGGCACCCCGGTGTAAACCGAACCCTTTACTTCGCCAGGTTGGTTGACCCCTCTGTGTCACGGAGGGCTGTGAAATCTGTTGTGAGAAGCTGCAACACCTGCCAATCGATCGACCCAGCACCTGTCCGGTGGAAGAAAAGCACACTCGGTGTGAAGTGTAATTGGGATAGGATTGCGATGGACATAACTCACTACGACGTGGGGCATTTCTTGACACTTATTGACTGCGGACCGTCCAGATTTGCATTGTGGCGGTCCCTTCGCCGGCAGGACACGGCTGCCATTGTCCATGAGTTGGAAAGTGTGTTCCTCGAGCGTGGCCCTCCTTCTGAGATATTGACCAACAATGGCCCCGCTTTTGTTAGTGCGCCATTCAAACAGTTTGTAGATGGCTGGGGTGTCCGTCTGCATTTTCGGTGTGCCCATGTGCCCAGTGGGAACGGAATTATTGAGCGCAACCATAGGACTGTCAAGACCATCGCAGCGCGGAAGGGGTGTACGGTGCATGAAGCAGTCTATTGGTATAACGTCACCCCTAAGGACGATGTTTCACCCTCCACCGCGCCAGCCAACGCACTACATACATACCATGTCAGGGCGAGAGGTTTGGAGAGCAGCTCAGGAGAAAATAAAAGAAGATGTTGTTTGGGTAAAAAAAAACCCTAGGCCAGTGCACGACTCGCTACGGAACCGGTCGTGTCACTGAAATGATCAGCCTGCGGGCGGTGCGAGTTGATGGAGTACCCTGTCACATTAAAGACTTAAGATCGGTATTCCAAACGCAGCTGCCACTTGACGAGGATAGTGAAATTGAATCTGTGACCAGCGAACCATCATTCTGGTTCATGAGGGCTTCATCGCACAGCGACACTGAGAGTGGTAACCTTGAATGTACTGACCCTCCTACTGCTGATGAAAGCCCGGACAGTGATGCTGCGATGCGCAGCCTTAGGTTCGCCGACCTTCATGCCACGGAAGACAGCACAGATGATGATGAAACCCCGAATCCCCCTCTCCGAAGAAGCACTCGAAGAAAAAGGACACCGCCTCCCTGCTCTTTCTGTGATAATGAGATCAGGGGAAAGTGTGTAAGAAATTGCGAAAATATGGGATTACCTGGAAAACGGTCTCGGTGCGCGCTTTGCAGGGTTGGGTAGCACAAAAAATGGCAAGATGGCGTCGGTGGCTTAATATTACCAGGTGATCACGTGAAATCTCGTGTTCTCTCGCGCGCATGAGAGTCCGGTTTGAAATAAAAGCGGGTCGCTGGAGGCAAGACGGGCAGAGGGAAAAACGTAGTCAACGGAAGACGACGGCGACGCTTTTAAAGAAGAAGAAGAAGAAGATGTTTAGAGAAGAAGGCGGTGTGCACTAATCCAGAGTCCCTTGCGAGTGTTGTTCCGGTGTCTGCTGAAAAGAATTTCTTGGGCGTTTTCGACCGTCGTTGAGATTTTTTCTGCCACAGTATTCGAAATAATTAGTGACACTAACGACTATAATCTGCCATAAGCGCTCTGGACGCGGCCTACTAATATAATCTACAACCGCCACAAACTTATCGCCATGAAACAACAACCGGCGCAAACAATGGATTCTTTCATGTTACAGTTGGAAAACCTTGCGAAGACATGCAATTTCCAGGCCGTGAGTGCCGAAATAAATAAAAGCCAGTATATGCGGGATGCTTTTATTAGCGGTATCTCCTCCCCCTCTATTTGACAATGACTTCTCGAGAAATCCTCGCTAACTTTTCAGGAAGCATACGAGATGAACAAGCAGAAAAACACTCAGCGTGTTACAACCAGGAGAATATGACTTCCGTGCCAATAATCACTTCAAGAGAAAACACAAGTCTAGCAGCGACACAAAAAAAAATGAGGCCGAAGGAAATTTTCTGCAGGAATTCTCGTCATCCGCGTCACCTTTGTCCGTCCCATGAATCAAACTGCAATAAGTGTTTGAAAAAAGGACACTGGGCCAAAGTCTGTAAATCTTCCGTGTCGGCAGTGTTAAATGAAGACACTGATTTCCCTAGTCTCGCGTGACTAGGAAGAAAAAAGACATTACATTTACTAAGTGTAAAATAAATGGATCCACTGTCAATGCCATGGTGGATTCTGGTAGTGTGGGGACTTTTATTAACGGCAATATTGCAAAAAAAATGAACCTTAAAATTATTCCCAAACAAAAAGCAATATTATTGGCCGACCCTAATATGTGTGCGAAAATTGTGGGAGAAACTAAAGTCGATATATCTCTAAACAATAATGTACACTCTAATGTAATAGTGGAGGTCATTAAGAATTTATTGTCGACTTAATCATAGGGAAATATATTCTCTGCAGATATAAGAATGTAACCTTCAAATTTGATGGACCAGAGGATGAACTTATTATCGGGGCAGTCACCAGGAATATTTTTTCCACCCATGAACGTTTCTCCTCCCCCATTATTTTCTCATCTTTCTACGAACACAACACCAATCAGCACCAAGTCACGTCGCCACACAATTGTTGATAGCAAATTCATAAGAACAGAGACTGCAAAATTGTTGGAGGAAAAAATAATAGAACCCTCAATTTCACCTTGGTGAGCGCAGGTTCTAGTTACATCAAATGAAAACCGAAAAAAAAGAATGGTGATCGATTATAGTGACACAATCAACAGATTTACAGAATTAGACGCTTATCCGATACCGAGTATATCTAAAATAGTCGAGGAAAAGCCAGGTATAATGTTTTTACTACTCTTGATCTTAAATCAGCATACCATCAAATCCCCATCAGTAAGGAGGATCGTAAATTTACAGCATTCGAGGTGGATGGTAAATTATACCAGTTTACTCGCCTACCGTTTGGGGTTACTAATGGAGTAAGCGCCTTCCAAAGAACCATTGATGGCATTGTCAGCGGGGAGCAATTAGTAGATACATTTGTCTATGTAGATAACGTTACTATCTGTGGAAAAACCCAAAAAGAGCATGACTACAATTGTCAGCGGGGAGCAATTAGTAGATAAGAGCATGACTACAATCTTCAAAGATTTTATGAGGTTGCAAAACAGTACATCACGCTTAATAAGAATAAAAGCATCGTTTCAGTCTCAACGATAACTTTACTTGGGTACACTATCAAAAACAACCAGATATCACCCGACTACGATCGTCTTCAACCTCTACTTGAGATGCCACCTCCTCTAAATCTAAAATCACAAAGACGGATTATTGGGATGTTCTCCTACTACAGCAAATTTATCCAGAATTTTTCAGAGAAAATATTAGCACTAAACCGCAATAGAGAATTCCCATTATCTTCTGTGGCATTGGACTCTTTTATAAGGCTAAAGAACGACTTGAAAGATGCTATGCTGGTAACGGTTGACCCAGAAAAAGAATTTATAGTAGAAACAGATGCTAGTAACAACTGTATTGCGGCTACCCTTAATCAAGAAAACCATCCGGTTGCATTCTATTCCAGGACACTAAACCCTAGTGAAACGAAACATCATGTGGTAGAAAAAGAAGCAGCTGCTATTGTTGAAGCTCTACGAAAGTGGCGACATTTTCTCCTTGGTAAACACTTTACTGTAATTACAGACCAAAAAAGTATTAGCTTCATGTTTGATAATACCAGGAAATCAAAAATCAAAAAATGCCGTTGGCGCATTGAACTGTCCCAATTTAAGTTTAGCATCGTTTACCGTCCTGGAAGAGAAAATACTGTTGCTGATACGTTTTCCCGAATATTTGCTCTCACTTATTCCTTACAAGATCTCCGCGACCTACACTCGAAATTATGCCACCCAGGCATTACACGACTATTCCATTTTTGCAAAGAAAGAAACTTTCCTTTCTCACTCGACCAAATAAAAGGTGTAACTAATTCGTGCTCGTCTTGCCAGTATTTAAAACCCAAATTCTTTACCGGTAACAAGGGAACTCTCATAAAAGCAATACTACCGTTTCAGCAATTAAACATGGATTTCAAGGGACCACCGCCTACGTCCACACATGGTAACAAATATCTACTTACGATAATCGACGAATACTCTCGTTTTCCCTTTGCATTTCCATGTAAAGATATGACAAGCAAAACGGTCACACAATACCTGAATCAACTATTTGCGATATTTGGTATGCCCGATATGATTCACACAGATAGAGCGACTGATTTTCTGTCAGAGGAAACTACAAATTACTTACATGGGAAAGGCATTGCGACTTCGAAGACGAGTAGATATCACCCAGAAGACAATGCCCAAATTGAGAAACTAAACGGCACACTATGGAAGGCCATACAAGTACCTTACATTCTCGCAATATGAGACTATCCTGTTGGAAAGATATTCTACTTGATGCTCTACATTCAATTCGATCATTGCTCTGCACAGCTACGAATACGACCCCTCACGATAGACTATTTAAGTACAGCCGTAAATCCACTTGTGGTACTTCTATTCCCCTGTGGGCAAAACCAGGCCAAGTATACGTCAGAGATCATATTAGGTCGAGTAAATACGACCCTCCGGTTACACCTGCTATGTTACTGAAGATCAATCCTCATTATGCCCATGTATTGATTTACTCCTCTCCAGGAGTTAAGCACAAGGCCAGTTTTAATCTTACTCCCACAAGTAAGATGTGACCCAAGGTCGGATTGGGAAAGTGGGGTTTAAAAGTTGCCTGGGCAGCCCGTCGGCATTCCCCGCTAGGGGCGCCTCAGGCAGTAAGCAATAAACTTACTCCTCCTCAAAGAGGGGAGGCGAAGCCTGGGAAGGTGGACCTCCTAGAACTGCACAGGACAGACCCATAGACCGGCGTAAATCAAGCCCCAAAGACCAAGACAATACCAGTCTATGGGGTGCAGTATCCATCGGAACAGATACTACACTTTGATCTTAGCCAAAAGGCCAAGAACAAAATTGTCTCATTTACCAATGTACGACTACCTTCTGGCATCGAAACTACCGTCAACGTTAGAGAGTTGGCTCCCAACTCAATTAATGGAGACAACACGTTAGAGGATGTTTGCATGCCATCCGTAAGTAAGCCAGAAAGTGAAAAAGAAAATATACAATATTTTGAACAGATAGAAGAAACACCTCGTGTGGAGCCAGTTGAGAGCGAAATGCCATCCGAGCAGATCTGGCAGAATACGGAAATTTCCTGAGAAATACAAGGACTTTGTTACTAAATAAGGCATTAGAGAAAAAAAAAGTTTAAACAATAGAATAAAATACATTAAAAATGAAAAAAGGTAAAAAAAATAAATGAATAAATAATGAGAAAAAAATGAATAAATAAAAAGGAGTTAAAAAAAAAAAATTAAAAGAAAAAAAAACTTGAAGGGGAAAGTGTAATATTTTAACCCCTCCTCCCATTGAATGAACTCTTCCGTCAGGCGTTGACTATAAATGCTTCGTCATTTAACTTTATTTCGTGTTTTACTTTTGTGAATAAAACCTTTACAAAGGAATTCGGCTCTCTCTTTCTTCTCTTGACTACCAGCAGTCTTCCTTTCAGCTACCACGTAAGTACATAACAAAGTTTATACATTGCTTTAACTATTTATTTTTTTAAAGAGAGGCCTAACATGTCACTGTGAAACAGAAAAAACACTAAATCTAGTTTTAAAAAAATTTCGTTTGATGAACAAGATTATTTTTGGTGCTTCTGCTGTTTCACCCCGACATTAAAACATTTAAGAAATGTATAAACTTTGTTATGTACTTATGTGTTTGCTGAAAATTAGATTGTACAGAAAAAAATTACGCAAATTCACCCAATATTTATTAAAATATAAGAAAAAGAAAGAAAAAAACGATTTTACGTAACAGTTTAGGCAAGGGAGATAATTCGCGTGATATAAAAGAGGCTTAGTGAGGGCGGCGGTTTTGATTAGTTGAAGTGAGTCACATGTTCATAAAAAGAGGATTTTAATGCTTCCTTCCACAACGACATTAAAATATTTAAAGAAATGTATAAACTTTGTTATGTATTTACGTGGTAGCTGAAAATAAGATTGTACAGAAAAAAATACGCAAATTCATCCAATATTTATTAAAATATAAGAAAAAGAAAGAAAAAACGATTTTACGTATTGTCAGACATTTTGTAACCAGTTTAGGCAAGGGAGATAATTCGTGTGATATAAAAATGTTTAAAGAAATGTATAAACTTTGCTATGAAAATAAAATTGCACAGAAAAAAAAAAACGCAAATTCATCCAGTATTTATTAAATTATAAGAAAAAAAGAAAAAAAAACGATCTTACGTTTCGTTAGACATTTTCACTATATTATATATATATATATATAATGCCTGGGTAGTATAACGACCGTTGGAATATTTTATTGTAGCTTACTTGCCACAAGAATATGTGGTGCTTCTACTGTTTAGCCACGACAGTAAAATATTTAAAGTAAGGCCGTTGATATTCGCAGTCGCTACTGCCAGCCAATAATAAATGTTTAAAGCCACATTTTTTAGGAAAAAAGGCCAAATTGAAAACTGCAGCCACACTTTTAGAAGAAAAAAGGTCAATAAAGAGCCAAATTAAAAATGATATATTATAAAGAAAAATGGACTATATTGAAGTTGTTAACTCCCAAATGTTTGCATTGTCTCTATTAGTATCGTATTGTTTTCTTAGCGGTGATGAAGCAAAGACGTTCTCTATGAAATTGAAACCGAAAAATATGCTTGCGGAAGGGGGGGGGGGGTAATATTTACAGAAATAAACTCAATACATTCTACAGTTTACATATTTAAAAAAAAATCGTATCAGGACTTTAAAGAATAATTTTAATATTTTAGTATTAAATAAGTTAAGGTAAAGTTGGTAAATTTGTAGATAAGACACCCCCACCCACACACACAAAAAAAGAAATTAGATTCTACTTTTTTAGGCGATTACGTGTGAATACATTGAAAAACTTTGGGAAAAACAATTATTTGGGAATATTTTACTATAGTCAACAGAACGAAAAAAGGATGAAAAAAACAAATATGCAACAAATAAATGTTACCAAAGTCAAGATAAGTTACTCATCTACCTACCTGGTTGTTTGTTCAAAACAAGCCGTGTCAACTCTCGAAAAAAAAATTCAAAATGGACACGGTCTGGCAGCAGGCTGTGAATAACATTTTAGAATAGCCGCAGTAATGTAACTTTGTTATGTACTTACGTGGTAGCTGAAAATAAGATTGTACAGAAAAAAAATACGCAAATTGACCAAGTATTCATTGAATTATAAGGAAACACACGATCTTAAGTTTCGTCGGACATTTTCACTATATTATAAGATAGGCAAGGGAGATAACTCAAATTTTGTTTACTGATTTAACAAAAATGGCTACCGAATGAGAATATCGTTTTTGATTTTTTATTTAATAAATACTGGATGAATTTGCATAATTTTTGGTGTACATGCTTCTTGTAAGCTACGACGTAAGTACATAAGAAAAAGTTTATACATTTATTTAGCTATTTTTTTTTTTTTTTAAAGAGAGGCCTAAGATGTCGGGCCTAAACAATAGAAGCACCCAATATTTGCTATCATTTATAATTTTGCAAAATGTCTGAGCTCGGTATATTTCGTTTTCTAGAAAGAAGGGCAAACAAAAATATGAAATAGTTTACCTTTAAAGTGTAGTCGACCTTTTTTGGAAAGATTCGTGGCGACTTTTCATGTATTTAGGGAAGGATGGTGACGATATTGACGACTAGCGGATTAACAAACAGACACGAATGTTCAATGGGAAGACATCTTTGTTTTCGGAAATAGCAGCAGCAGCCGCGGATGTCGTTCGGCCATTTTACCAAAACGATCTCTCATCTCTATGATAAAATCTACCATAATAATAAAAAAAAATTGGCTCGAATTAAAGAAATCAAATAATGTCCTTTGCTGTATCTTCGGAAAGTCCAATATTTATTGGCTATCTCGAAAGAGGAGGCTATTTCTTAACAACTGGTTTTGTCTGTTTTATTTATTTATTTATTTATTTATTTTTTTTTTTTTTTGTAGCGGTGACACGTCAAATTAGTCCACCGTATAAATAAATCCGGTGCAGTTAATTATTTTCATGTAAAAGCATTATTTTGTACTTACTCAGTCATATTTTATCTCTCACGGCATGAAAAAGAATTTAAAAATATCAAGCAGAACTTTAATTAGAACGATTTTTCCATTTCCATAAGGGCGATATAAAACGTCGAGTCGCTGACATTTTTTTTTCATATTTACATGGTAACAGCGACCAAATTATCGGCCACTCCGAAAATGTTCTAATGGAAAAATCGTTCTAATTAAAGTTCTGCTTGATATTTTTAAATTCTTTTTCGTGCCATGAGAGATAAAATATGACTGAGTAAGTACAAAATAATGCTTTTACATGAAAATAATTAACTGCATCGCCCTTTAACTAAAATTGCACCATTAATCCTGTGATCTCCTTTGATAGTCGCTTTTTTTCCGGGGCGGGTGGGGGGGGGGGTGATTCGTGCTGGTTAGTAAATTTCTAAACTTTAAAAATATCGGTACTTATATCGATCTTGACCCAGTTTTCGCGAGTTTCTTGTCAGAAGCGTTCGGCTATTCTACGCAAACGCCCGAGTGTTGACGAGCCGATTTGTACCAGACGACAATTTTGATACGGTGCTGCGTCCTGTGATTGTAAGTTATATTTTCAAGAAATTTTCTAAAAGAAACAAACAAACAAAAAAAAAACAAGCAAAACATAGCGAAGTTACTGTTATCAAATAAATTTTTTTTTTTATTTTGATACGTTGCTGCGTCCTATAATTTTTAGTTATAGTTGCAAGAAATTTTTTAAACAACAAAACAAATAAAACAAGCAAAACAGAGCGAAATTACTGTTACCAAATAAATATTTTTAACCCCAACCACAAAATAAGCAAAACATTATTATCATAGGACGCATCACCGTATCAAAATTATCGTCTGGTACAAATCGGCTCGTCATCTCTCGGGCGTTTGTGTAGGACAGCCGAACGCTTCCAAGTCGAACCTCACGAAAACTGGTTCAGGATCGATATCAGTACCAAACATTATTTTAATTTGTTTTCTGATTTTTGCGTATTTTTAACAAAATTTTAATTTTAGCAAAATAATTATGATTAAAGATTAAAATGTTTCAACAACTTAAACATACCCCCCCCCCCCCCCCCCACACACACACTTTAACAGTACCATTGACCCTACATCCGGGTGGCAACGGCCACCCAAAAGTACAAGCTTGTATAGACTAGTCTCTTTCTCGGGTCATTGCCCCCGGACTTAAGGTTAATGGTATGGTTAAGGGAGAATATACATTGTTTTGTTTCGTTTCGAGAAAAAAAAAGCGAAAAAAAAAATTGAATAAGTAACATTCATTTTTTACAAGTTTCAAATATCGGGAAGGGTGCACCTATAGTTGATCGGTCCGGGAGTTGTTTTAATTAATTTGCTTTGTAATTTAGTGAGAATAAAATTTTAAAAATATAACAAAGTGTTTACTAAAAATGAAAACGAAATAGTTTGAGTGGGTGCTGTTCATATCAATCGGAGATACGTCAACGACAATCAGTCTGACAATTGCTTTGTTGCTGTCGGACTGGGGTATGGGTCTAAGATTTACCTTCTCATCGCCTGGGGCACTCTTACCGGGGAGTGCCGACAGGGCTGCTCAGGCATTTTTGTAGGCTAGAGTGCACTTCATGTGTCTAACCTCCTGCAAAAGTTGAAGTAAGATAAAACCGGCACTGAAACTAAGTGAAAAGCAGGCATTTTTTATTAAAATAAACAACTGCGGAGATGGTTAAAAACAATAAAAAGATAATTATTACTGTTACCGACGTAACTTATTTTAAACGTAATACAGTTGCAAAATTAGTCAAAAATAATTTATTTGGGTTTACCTACTCATTTGTGACCTAATTGCAACGGCCTCTCTCGCCAGATCACTGTTAGAGTATGGTGATCAGTTGCATAGCTTTAATTTCTCGTACCTTTTCTTCTTACTCGTCGCGTGGAGGGGCGTCGTCTGCTGTGTCTGCAACAAAAACCTTCATACCACTTTTTGGGAGGCAAACAATATTTTAAATTTTGATTTGTTCATTTCAGGCGTCAGTCTACCGTCGATCTTCGAGATGTTTCACCAATGTTAAAGGAGATACCAAATTACTACTTTACCGTAGTTAATTCCTAGCTTAAGTCGAGGAGTGGGGAAGAAGGAATCTCTGGCCTGTATTCTCTTAGGGAATTTAATTCCCCTAATCATGTTGAAGACTACATAGAGAAATCGTCTGTTCGGCTTGCTTCCAAAACCCAGACTGACAAAACACAGCTTCCCACACAAAAGCCTGTGACGTCACAGAACCCCTATGCGCAGGTGCACCGTGACCGGAGGTCTCGTCAACGTGGTGACCCTGTCAACGTTTGTGATCTCCAACTGTGAGAACCAGTTTATTTTGCACCCGACTGTACGGGTCCACCCGCACTAAATCGCGCAAGCCAAACCAAACGATTTCCAACACATACGCCAACTTCAACATGCCACAGGGCCATTATCCAACAATACGTGATATCCAACATTTGGAAAAAGTTCAAAGACTGACTGCTCGAATGGTGCAGGATCAGTTCTATGAAAGCCGACTCAAGAAACTTAACCTTTTCTCCCTTGAGCGCCAACGATTACGCGGTGATCTCATTTTGGCCTACAATCTCTTCAATGGTCAGGACCTATTATTCAATCTTGCATCATGAAGAGGTCTACGTGGACACTGTGTTATAAATTGTGAAAACATGGGATTACCTGGCAAACGGTCTCGATGCGCGCTCTGCAGGGCTGGATCGCCCAAAGAGCGGCAAGATGGCGTCCTAGGCTTAATATCGCCAGGTAATCCCGTGAAATCTCGTGTTCTCTCGCGGAGACGAGAGTCCAGTTTGATATAAAAACGGGTCGCTGGAGGCAAGACGGCAGAAGGCTGAGAGCGTAGTCTACGAGGGACGACGTGGGAAGAAGAAGAGAAAGAAGAAGAAGAGAAAGAAGAAGAAGAGAAAGAAGAAGAAGAGAAAGAAGAAGAAGAGAGAGAGGAAGAAGAAGAGAGAGAGGAAGAAGAAGAGAGAGAGGAAGAAGAAGAGAAAGAAGAAGATAACGAAGTAGAGAAAGAAGAGGTGGAAGATTAATTTTTCTGCTACAGACACCACAAGAAACTATTTCACCATCGATTTCGATCGAACCGGATAAGGGTCGCCTTCTCAATCAGGATCCCTGGATCTTGGAATAGACTCCAAAGAGAGCTAATAAATGCGCCGACAACACTTCAATTTCTAGGTGAATTTGGGCAGGTGCTGGGCTACTGTATCCTCTTCTATGTAAATTTCTACCACTCTTTCCTTACATGGCAACTGAAGCATGCTTTTTTAAATTTTTTTGCCAAATTAATTGAATTGAATAATTGCGTTTAAAAATATTTTAAATATTTAAAAGAATTTTGAAGCCAAGTTAAATAGTAGAGTAGAAAGTGACTAGCTTCCGGTTTACTTTAGGCAACCTCGTAATTCTTGCTTCCCTTATGTTGTCCATGAGTGATGTTTCTGACAAAGGGGGAAGAATTGCTGTTTTCTGGGTCGGAATCTATCCATCTAACACTTATTGTTGACTAGTTTTTGACCGTGAAGTAGGTTTTTTTTAGCTCCTTACATCAAGTGGCTTCATGCCTTGTCCGAAGCGACTCATATAAAAAAATAAAAACGATGTCTGAAGAAATCTTTAAAGGATTTTCGTAATCAATTATGTATAATGCTTCATTTTTAATCACCATGTAGTTGTTATTTGTTTCTGATCAGCCCTATTGAGGCTGTATACTCGCTAAGATGTTTTAATCACTGGATGAAAAACTTACTGATGAACGGGTCTTGTAACATTAATTTTTGTAGGGTTTGATTTCTCTGCATGAACCAACCCACTGGCGTAGCTAGGGGGGGGCGAGGGGGGCGGGCCGCCCCGGGCGGCACACCTGAAGGGGCGGCATTTTGAGAGGGTAAAAATAGAAAGTAGAGAAAAAAAGAAAAAAAAACAAAAGTTAACAAAAAATATTAAATTTTATACTATAATTTTATATAATAATAAATTTAAATGAGAACATTTGAAAACCTGAAAATGTTATGAAATGATAAAATCATTTTTATTTACTTTTTTGTCGTTGTTGTTAAAGTCCGAATTTTCGCCAAATAACATGGATGTATCAAGGAGAGATTAGTCCGATGTAGTTTTCTTTTCTTTGTCTTCATAATGTTATTATTTTAAAATTTTCCATGGACGAATTATCCATGGGCGAATTATCCATGGACGAATTTTCCGGGCACCCAAATGCCGGGGGGGGGGGGCGGCAAATTTTACTACCGCCCCGGGCGGCAAAAGGTCTAGCTACGCCACTGAACCAACCTTTAAAGAGGCAATAAATTTTGCAAGTATAGAAATCAAATTTTGGTTGATCAGATCTTTTTCCTATCACTGGCCAGTCGTCTTCATGAGTTGCAACCGGGAAAGGGGAAACAACTCCCTATTCCGGTCTTGATAGACGATGAATTCACTGTCCAGTTTGAGTTTCGTAACTTTGTTTTCACTGCTAGCAAAATATTAAAATGGCTGACTTAAATAAGTCAACCGAAGAAACCGAAATGCATTATGATGGATTTAATCTAGTAATAGGATTTTAATTTACTACTTTTGTTTGTTTAGTTATTAATATAATAAATAATATAGAACAACACTTAGAAAAAAATCGTTTTTATTTGCTTTAAAACAACAGTAAGCATTTTAAAGGATTTTTAGCTCCTTACATCAAGTGGCTTCATACCTTGTCCGAAGCGACTCATATAAAAAAATAAAAACGATATCTGAAGAAATCTTTCAAGGATTTTCGTAAGAGAAATCAAATTTTGGTTAATCAAATTCTGAGCCAGATATTTTTCCTATCACTGGCCAGTCGTTTTCATGAGTTGCAACCGGGAAAGGGGAAACAACTCCCTATTCCGGTCTTGATAGACGATGAATGCACTGTCCAGTTTGAGTTTCGTAACTTTTTTTTCACTGCTAACAAAATATTAAAATGGCTGACTTAAATAAGTCAACCGAAGAAACCGAAATGCATTATGATGGATTTAATCTAGTAATAGGATTTTAATTTACTACTTTTGTTTGTTTAGTTATTAATATAATAAATAATATAGAACAACACTTAGAAAAAAATCGTTTTTATTTGCTTTAAAACAACAGTAAGCATTTTAAAGGATTTTTAGCTCCTTACATCAAGTGGCTTCATACCTTGTCCGAAGCGACTCATATAAAAAAATAAAAACGATATCTGAAGAAATCTTTCAAGGATTTTCGTAAGAGAAATCAAATTTTGGTTGATCAAATTCTGAGCCAGATATTTTTCCTATCACTGGCCAGTCGTCTTCATGAGTTGCAACCGGGAAAGGGGAAACAACTCCCTATTCCGGTCTTGATAGACGATGAATTCACTGTCCAGTTTGAGTTTCGTAACTTTGTTTTCACTGCTAACAAAATATTAAAATGGCTGACTTATTTACGAGGAAACCAAAATGCATTATGATGGATTTAATCTCGTAATAGGATTTTAATTTACTACTTTTGTTTGTTTAGTTATTAATATAATGAATAATATAAAACCGTATTCTTAGAACAACACTTAGAAAAATCGATTTTATTTGCTTTAAAACAACAGTAAGCATTTTCAAGGATTTTCGTAATCAATTATGTATAATGCTGCATTTTTAATCACCATGTAGTTGTTAGTGTATACATTTTTTTTTTCTGATCAGCTCTATTGTTTTGGACTAATTTCAAATTTACCTCAACTTATTTTAAAGGAAATACAGGACAGTAGAAAGTGGACCTCGTAACTCTCGCTTCGCTTATTTTATTCTTAAGTCCTCACATTCCATGAGCGACTTTTCTGACAAAGGGGGAAGAATTGCTGTTTTCTGGGTCGGAATCTATCAATCTAACACTTATCGTTGGCTAGTTTTTTACCTTGAAGTAGTATTTTTTGTTTTTCTCCTGCACTTTTGTAGCAGTTACCTCCTCCTTTCACACATAACTGCACCGGTTGGCCGTTAGGTGTCGCTTATTTACCGACAGGTGGCGCTGAAAAGCGACACCAGAGTTATCTGCCCTTCTGAGTATAAAAACCTGTGCAAACGAAAAATCACCCTCTTTTTCATTCAACAGCCTCGCATAGATGTCCCCTTGGCACCAGCCTGGACACATCACAGAGAGCACCAGCGAGGAACGAGGAAATGCTCTCTCTCCTGCTGCCGTCGCCTCACTCGAAGACTACTACTATCTTCACTTGAAGAAAACCCACGGGCAGCCCGGAGAACTATTATATTTTTCCTCTTCCTCAACCGGACACCGTCCAACTCTCTCTTCTACCTATACCAAACGGTATAGGTATCCTCGAGTCAATAAACCCCCCTTTTTTGTTGTCTGTTACTCAGTTGTTCGTTCAATTCATTTCGTGCGATAAATGTAAGGAAGGGACAAACACCTCCTTCAATTACACTTTAACCTGTATCCGTTTGTAATTTTTCACACATTTTGTCCACCACGGCATTTCATTTTCATGAATTATTGTGTACCTTACCCCATATATATATATATATATATATATATATATATATATATATATGAATGCTTTTATATATATATAGTGAATGCTTTTATTCAAACATGTACTATATTTTTATTGAGCACTCTTTAACAAGCCCGGTTTGATTCCCTTTGGATTTCTACCCTGTGGATTTTTACCCTCCCTGGATTACTATATATATATTATATATATATATATATTATATATAGTCTAAAGAAGCTTTGAGTCATTTTAAACAAATAAAAAAAAGGAAACTGCAATTTAAATTCCCAGAGAAACTAACTAAATCCAAGATATCGCAGACTTAGCTTTCGTTGGAAAATTCATAAATAAAAAATAAAAAAGGGGATTCAAGTATCTAACAGTGAAACAAAAGAGGGGATCTTAACTTAGGGGTGAAATATTAAAATGGGGATCATCAACTGTTTACCAGGTAACTGTTTTGGAGATTTAAAAACAGGACAGTTATAATATTTATGGTACTGATCAAACGACCACTTCCCCAATAATCAAGTGTAGAAATAATTCAGCTTAAATTTCACTAATATACACATAAATAAATAAATAAAAATAAAATAATAATAATATATTACCCTTAAGACTACCGTGTGATATGGTAATTTGCATATTAAATAACATTAATTATAACAATAATAATAATATCCAAACACTACACCCAACAACCATTCTGCGATATGGTAGCTAGCAATAAAATTTTATATGAATAAAAGTCGCAAAATATATATATACATTGTAATGAGTTAGTCAAAAGGATAGAATAGAATGAGTTTAAGAAGACTGAGTTTGCTTGAAGAAGCTTTATTCGACAAAGATCTACGCAGGGATCTAGTCTCTACGAGGAACAATGGCTGACTAAAAAGAAAGAGCGACCAAGGGAAGTAATTCACTTCCGGACCATAGAAGAGGATAGAAGAGTTCTCTTTTCATCACACACACATATACATATATACATATAGTGAATGCTTTTATTCAAACATGTACAAGGTCTGCTACACTGGCATGTCGATGTTATCGATCTACAGCTCTCAAGAGCCGAGGTCTCATCAGGCAGAGGATTTTTTTTATGATCCAACCTGGTCGCTGAATTCCAGGAATTCTACCGACCAGGTTGGATCATTAAAAGAAAAAAAAAATTCTCTGCCTGATGAGACCTCAGCTCTTGAGAGCTGTAGATCGATAACATCGACATGCCAGTGTAGCAGACCTTGTACATGTTTGAATAAAAGCATTCACAATACAGCTCTATATTTTTATTGAGCACTCTTTTATAAGCCCGGTTTGATTCCCTTTGGATTTCTACCCTGTGGATTTTTACCCTACCTGGATTACATATATACATATATTTGAAATTTTTTGAGAAACCAGTTAACGGGGTAGCAGTAGTATAACATAGAAATGTAATGGGAACCGTCTCGGCGCAGGAATCCTTCCTGACTGTGAACACCTTTTCTTTGGCTCGTGATGTCGTCTGTGGTGGCGTTGAATCTCCTCCGGGTCTGCTGAATGACGATTTCGTGATTCTGTGAAGGCAAGATTACTTAGCAGGACAATTCGACAACAGAATAACTCGACAAACGGCTAGGTCTTTTCATAACAATAATTATTTAATAAAAATGAACGGTGGGTTTTTAACGTTAACCCAAAGTCTATTTTTCGATAATGGCTTCTTTACTAACTATTTCCGTCTCCCTTCTCTCTGTGTGCGTGTGTGAATCTCTACGATTGCAAATCCCTAATCGAGATATAACTTGTCTACTCAAAACGGTGTGTGTGGACTCTTACGACTGTTGGTATTAATTGAGACGTTAATCTCTGTTGGAAAACGATGGTGGAGCCCGGGGCAACGGCTCCCTCAGGATCCGAGGGAATCACGACCAGCTCGGCCGGGATCTCGGTTCTAACTCTTTTGTCGCCTTCTCGCCTCAACAACAAAGACGAAAAGCGTACAACTCATACTCTCTCTCTCTCTCCCTCTCTCTCTCTCTCTCTCTCTCTCTCTCTCTCTCTCGTTGGGTTGTTTTCTTTCCTGTCACCGTAAAGGACCCGTTCTCCCTCTCTCTCTCCTCTCGTCGTGTGGTACGACAATTGGGGTGTTCTGGTTCGCTTCTTTCTGACGTTATCTAGATCAAGCAATCATCGGGAAGAGGAGGCTCTGGCCACAATCAAAAGTGACAGCCCGATCGGCGATCCTATCTCCGCCGCCCGCGCCCGCACACATAGCGCCTGGCACGCTTGCTTTTCCCTGTTGATGTTTCCCCCAGTATTTACGATTAACGGGGCCCGCCAGACATATGGAAATTGTCATTTCTCGGGCGGGCTCAATCGCCACGTCAACACGAGAACCAATTTCAGACTTTTTGGCGCCCACAGCGATTAAGGTCCGGTCAGTCGAAAATATGTACTAGTTCTTAGATCTCCACTTGTTTCTACGTGGGGCCTGATCTCCCCGATGCATTCCAGTGCACCCTAGGGTGCCGACTCCGTCGCTGAAACCACTGTTTCACATCCGCCCAATCCTTATTTCGTGTCAATTGGTTGAAATTGACATCTCTCAGACCGTCACCTTTCTCTACGTGGGGCTGATCTCTCTGATGCATATTGGTGCGCCATAAAGGGGGCAGATACGTCGGATGAAATCACTGTTTCACAGTAGCAGTCATGCTGGTTTCCTCATTTGATTCACCATGAATAGAATCAAAGCTTAACAAGACATACACTTGAACTATTGATTTACTCCTCTCCAGGAGTTAGGCACAAGGCCAGTTTTTATCTTACTTCCACAAGTAAGATGTGACCCAAGGTCGGGTCAGGAAAGTGGGGTTTAAAAATTGCCTGGGAAGCCCCGTTGGCATTCCCTGGTAGGGGCGCCTCAGGCAGTAAGCAATAAACTTACTCCTCCCCAAAGAGGGGAGGCGAAGCCTGGGAGGGTGGACCTCCTAGAACTGCACAGGACAGACCCATAGATCGGCGTAAATCAAGCCCCGAAGGCCAAGACAATACCAATCTATGCGGTGCAGTATCCATCGGAACAGATACTACACTTTGATCTTAGCCAAAAGGCCGGGTTGAACATCTCATTGACAAAAAATTATCCGACAAACAAGTAATTATCTGAAGAAACGTCAATCATCTTAGAAATAATTTGTCAATGGCAGATGTGTTTTCTTTGGCATTGTTGACGCGTGAATTTATATCAATAAATGAAAATTTATTTAAACATTTTATTTTAATGTTTTATAAATCCGAATTTTCGGTTTTAACAAACCATAATCATGGTAAACAGACATTGTATTTTTTTGGCCGAAGATTTACGATCTCCTCCGATGTTATTGGAGAGTTTGTTTATATGTCCGGTGCTTATAGTGAATGCCCTAGCAAGCTTGAGATGAATAATAAAAGTGTTACTACAGTTTTGAAATATATCTCCTAACTACGCTTTCAAAACTGTAGTAACACTTATATTATATACATATATATATATATAGACAGACGAACAGCACAGGTAAAGAATTTTTTTTTTTTTGTGTCTTAAATAACTAATATAAGTTAGCAAAACATTTATATGGAACAAAACGTAGATTTAGTATAAGGAACGTTTATGTTTTTGTCTTTTAAGAGAAGTGGGGTCTGATCAACTCTGCTGGGAAGCCATGAAATTAAATACTGTCTTGTTTTTAAATTCCCGAAACAGTTTTTCATGGTAAACAACTGATGATCCCTTAAAATAGTGTTAGAAACTAACTAATATAATAACTGTAAAAAATAAATTGACTTACATGAGTGATTTTCCACTGGAAGACTTGAGACTATAAGTTTTTTTTTTTTTTTTTTTATATATATATATATTTTTTTTATATAGTTTTAATGGTTGAGAAACTTCCGAGACATATATATATATATATATATATATATATATATATATATATATATTATTTTTTTATTTATATATACAGAAATGTACATAATCTGCGACACTGGCATGTCGATGTAATCGATCAACAACTGTTAGAAACTAAGATCTCATCAGGCAGAATGAAAATCTGATCCTTCCATTTTTCTATCGTAAACATAAGTTTGTTTCTGGTTTTTCGACATTTCAAATCTTACCACGTGATCTTCCAATTTTAAATTTTGAATTTCGTTATCTTTTTTTCTCTTCTCTACTGCATATTCTTTCCAAACATGACCTAAGGGAAGGATCGGATTTTCATTCTGCCTGATGAGATCTCAGTTCTAACAGCTGTAGATGTATACAATCTACTCTAAATGGATGGAGGTTTGCATAATGAAGGCATCCACTGCAGCTACCATCGAGAAGTTCGGGAGACATTTTTACAGCACGTGGTTTACCGCGGGTGGTTGGAGTTAGGGGTAGGGTTTTGCTGCTGCTGGTTGTGATTAAAAGCAGCCCTTGTTTCTCTGATGGTGAATTCGGAAGGTTTTTGAAGGCCGAAGGGGTTAGACATATATTCGGGACTCCTAACTATCTTCCAACGGGCAGACGGAGCGCAACGGCGTACATTCAAAGAAACAATACTGATGGTGGACAAAGTGGTGAAAACACAGACACATAATGTGACAATAAAGAGGAACACTCACCATCAGGAAAAAGAATGAGGTGCTTCACATGTTGTGTATGCAGATTAAAAAAGGGCTTCTCTTCATAGGTGCAGGTGTTTATGGTGGTCTCTGATTTGTATATGTAGATATCAGGTGATATAAATGAAGAGGACAGCTGGGAAGGCAGGGAAGTGATTTGGATTGAAGAGAGAAAGGCAGAGAGAAAGTGGGTTGAACGAAATTCGGTTGGAAATTGAATTACAGTCAAAACTTTTTTTTAATTCTTTTATTTTTCTGGCAGAGTTAGTTAACACAAAGATATGAAAACATCTCTTGAATCAAATATCAACGGATTCTTATTAAACTTTAGGACAATTCCGCATACGGTAACTGGGGTTTCTCCAGCTGAATTACTGAAATTAAGAACAGGGTTACATCTGTTTCAGCCGGACAAACTTAAGAGCATAAAAGTATAAAATATGCATGAAATTATCCAGTTTTTGTGAGGAATTCTGGCCCTGGTTATCTGCGAGACTGTTTTTTTTTTCACCACAGGGGTTCGACATGGCTGAGAAAGCTTCTTGAATTCATCGGTGGACCGTTGGTTCACGTCCATGAAGAAGATGGTGTCTATCACTGATAGCCTTTGTGATCTCTACTCGGCTGGCAACTTCCCGTCTCACATCTGAAGGGGCAATTCCAGTTAGAAGATGCAGGTTGTTCAGGTTGGTGGGCTTCAAGCAACCAGTGATCACGTGACAGGTGTTGTCCAAATACTGGACTAGTTGAATACTCCCAACAATGAATAGAAGTTCTGTTGGATTGTTTCTGATTGAATACTCCCAACAATGAATAGAAGTTCTGTTGGATTGTTTCTGATTGAATACTCCCAACAATGAATAGAAGTTCTGTTGGATTGTTTCTGATTGAATACTCCCAACAATGAATAGAAGTTCTGTTGGATTGTTTCTGATTGAATACTCCCAACAATGAATAGAAGTTCTGTTGGATTGTTTCTGATTGAATACTCCCAATAATAAATAGAAGATCTGTTGGATTGTTTCTGATTGAATACTCCCAACAATGAATAGAAGTTCTGTTGGATTGTTTCTGATTGAATACTCCCAACAATGAATAGAAGTTCTGTTGGATTGTTTCTGATTGAATACTCCCAATAATAAATAGAAGATCTGTTGGATTGTTTCTGATTGAATACTCCCAACAATGAATAGAAGTTCTGTTGGATTGTTTCTGATTGAATACTCCCAATAATGAATAGAAGATCTGTTGGATTGTTTCTGATTGAATACTCCCAACAATGAATAGAAGTTCTGTTGGATTGTTTCTGATTGAATACTCCCAACAATGAATAGAAGTTCTGTTGGATTGTTTCTGATTGAATACTCCCAACAATGAATAGAAGTTCTGTTGGATTGTTTCTGATTGAATACTCCCAACAATGAATAGAAGTTCTGTTGGATTGTTTCTGATTGAATACTCCCAATAATAAATAGAAGATCTGTTGGATTGTTTCTGATTGAATACTCCCAACAATGAATAGAAGTTCTGTTGGATTGTTTCTGATTGAATACTCCCAACAATGAATAGAAGTTCTGTTGGATTGTTTCTGATTGAATACTCCCAACAATGAATAGAAGTTCTGTTGGATTGTTTCTGATTGAATACTCCCAACAATGAATAGAAGTTCTGTTGGATTGTTTCTGATTGAATACTCCCAACAATGAATAGAAGTTCTGTTGGATTGTTTCTGATTGAATACTCCCAACAATGAATAGAAGTTCTGTTGGATTGTTTCTGATTGAATACTCCCAATAATAAATAGAAGATCTGTTGGATTGTTTCTGATTGAATACTCCCAACAATGAATAGAAGTTCTGTTGGATTGTTTCTGATTGAATACTCCCAACAATGAATAGAAGTTCTGTTGGATTGTTTCTGATTGAATACTCCCAACAATGAATAGAAGTTCTGTTGGATTGTTTCTGATTGAATACTCCCAACAATGAATAGAAGTTCTGTTGGATTGTTTCTGATTGAATACTCCCAATAATGAATAGAAGATCTGTTGGATTGTTTCTGATTGAATACTCCCAACAATGAATAGAAGTTCTGTTGGATTGTTTCTGATTGAATACTCCCAACAATGAATAGAAGTTCTGTTGGATTGTTTCTGATTGAATACTCCCAACAATGAATAGAAGTTCTGTTGGATTGTTTCTGATTGAATACTCCCAATAATGAATAGAAGATCTGTTGGATTGTTTCTGATTGAATACTCCCAACAATGAATAGAAGTTCTGTTGGATTGTTTCTGATTGAATACTCCCAACAATGAATAGAAGTTCTGTTGGATTGTTTCTGATTGAATACTCCCAACAATGAATAGAAGTTCTGTTGGATTGTTTCTGATTGAATACTCCCAACAATGAATAGAAGTTCTGTTGGATTGTTTCTGATTGAATACTCCCAACAATGAATAGAAGTTCTGTTGGATTGTTTCTGATTGAATACTCCCAACAATGAATAGAAGTTCTGTTGGATTGTTTCTGATTGAATACTCCCAACAATGAATAGAAGTTCTGTTGGATTGTTTCTGATTGAATACTCCCAACAATGAATAGAAGTTCTGTTGGATTGTTTCTGATTGAATACTTCCAACAATGAATAGAAGTTCTGTTGGATTGTTTCTGATTGAATACTCCCAACAATGAATAGAAGTTCTGTTGGATTGTTTCTGATTGAATACTCCCAACAATGAATAGAAGTTCTGTTGGATTGTTTCTGATTGAATACTCCCAATAATAAATAGAAGATCTGTTGGATTGTTTCTGATTGAATACTCCCAACAATGAATAGAAGTTCTGTTGGATTGTTTCTGATTGAATACTCCCAATAATGAATAGAAGATCTGTTGGATTGTTTCTGATTGAATACTCCCAACAATGAATAGAAGTTCTGTTGGATTGTTTCTGATTGAATACTCCCAACAATGAATAGAAGTTCTGTTGGATTGTTTCTGATTGAATACTCCCAACAATGAATAGAAGTTCTGTTGGATTGTTTCTGATTGAATACTTCCAACAATGAATAGAAGTTCTGTTGGATTGTTTCTGATTGAATACTCCCAACAATGAATAGAAGTTCTGTTGGATTGTTTCTGATTGAATACTCCCAACAATGAATAGAAGTTCTGTTGGATTGTTTCTGATTGAATACTCCCAACAATGAATAGAAGTTCTGTTGGATTGTTTCTGATTGAATACCCCCAACAATGAATAGAAGTTCTGTTGGATTGTTTCTGATTGAATACTCCCAACAATGAATAGAAGTTCTGTTGGATTGTTTCTGATTCAGCAAGCAGCTTTTAAACCCCTTAGCGGTCCACACAATATCTCCATCCACTTATGGCTACTGTACATATCTTCTCGCTAATGCTTTTTTTTATCTCAAAATGCCTACGTGAGTCTGGTTTATTTGCCGCAACACTTTTCCTCTCAACTTAGGAGAAATAGTTCTTGGCCTTTTGGCTAAGATCAAAGTGTAGTATCTGTTCCGATGTATACTGCACCCCATAGACTGGTATTGTCTTGGCCTTTGGGGCTTGATTTACGCCGGTCTATGGGTCTGTCCTGTGCAGTTCTAGGAGGTCCACCCTCCCAGGCTTCGCCTCCCCTCTTTGGGGAGGAGTAAGTTTATTACTTACTGCCTGAGGTGCCCCTACCGTGACTAACAACATCTCATCTCCGTTGCTCGGACTAACCCACAAATTTTTATCTTGGGATGCAATAGGACCCCACGCGCCAAGATTCCAACATGTATATGACCGTAGGCATGTTTAAAAACATTTTTCTCTTGGGATGCAATAGGACCCCACGCGCCAAGATTCCAACATGTATATGACCGTGGGCATGTTTAAAAACATTTTTCTCTTGGGATGCAATAGGACCCCACGCGCCAAGATTCCAACATGTATATGACCGTGGGCATGTTTAAAAACATTTTTCTCTTGGGATGCAATAGAACCCCACACGCCAAGATTCCAACATGTATATGACCGTGGGCATGTTTAAAAAAATTTTTTTTTACATAGTTCACCTCAAACAAGGCAGGCCGCCACTGTAGACATAAGGGGCTACTGAGAAAAAAAGGTTGAAGCTTTGGGGAGAGGGGTCAACCTAAATTGGGAGCTGCGCAGATGTGAAGATCATTTTTAAGAATAGCATGGTTGTGTAGCAACAGAACCCCCACCCCCGGGACTCTTGCCCTGGGGTCAACTTCAACAAGAAGACCCAAGAATTAAACATGACGACCACCGAACACACATCGACTTAATCTAACACACACATACATCTACTTACACACGCCCTGACTTCAACACCTGTGTACATAAACATTCTCAGATATGGACACTTTTCCGTTTTTTTACAAACAGGACATTTATCCTACCCTTCATCTATTAACTCTTTTTTCTTCCCTACTAACGGGACATTTATTTAACACCACGTCGACTTTCTACCCTTTTCTCTTCGTCCATACTAATGGACGTCTTTCTTTACAAACACCCTTCCCTTTCATTTCTCCTTTTATTCACATGTTAACGAAGACGACCCAATTTTCTCTTGGGACGCAATAGAACCTCACAGGCACGGGCCGTCTAGCCATGGGGCCTGACAAGAAGCTCTATTATCCCAACATGTCTATGGCCACGCACATGTAGACGTAATAATGTAATACACACACACACAACTACATACACACGGCCTGGCTTCCACATCTGGTTACGGATAGACATTCTTCATATAAGAACTATTCTCTCTTCCCTACTAACGGGATATTTATTTAACACCACCTGGACTTTCTAACCTTTTGTTTTCGTCTATACTCATGGGCGTATTTCTTTACAAACACCCTTCCCTTTCATTCTCCTTTTCTTTACATGTTAACAAAGATGGCCGATATAAAGTTGTTTTAAATGTTAGAATGAGACTTAGTCTTTCTATTCCACAGTTTTATATATTGACACAATAAATCACCGATTTCATATGTGCATTTTATTCAACATCACAAACTGAAGACATCTCACAAATAATTCCGAGAATAAGATCCACAAAAAAGATCAAAATTACCCAGAATGCACCGAATGATTGGTTGATTTCTGCATTCAAGCATTTTCTCTTAAGATTGCTACTGTTTTGATCATTGCCGTCTTTTGTGATCCCTTAGTATTATTATTATTTTTTATTATTATTATCATTATTATTATTATTTTATTATTTTTTTTATTATTATTATTATCATTATTATTATTATTTTTATTATTATTATTATTTTATTATTTTTATTATTATTATCTTCTATTTTTATTATTATTTTTATTATATTATTATTTTTATTAATTTTATTATATTATTATTTTATCATTATTTTTATTATTATTTTATTATTTTTATTATTATTTTATTATTTTATTATTTTTATTATTATTATCTTCTATTTTTATTACTATTTTTATTATATTATTATTTTTATTAATTTTATTATATTATTATTTTATCATTATTTTTATTATTATTTTATTATTTTATTATTATTTTATTATTATTATCTTATTATCTTTATTATTATTTTTATTATTATTTTATTATTATTATCTTATTTTTATTATTATTTTTATTATTATTTTATTATTTTTATTATTATTATTATTAGTTTATTATTATTAGTTTTATTATTATTATTATTTTATATTATTATTATTTTATTATTATTATTTTTATTAGTAGTAGTATTTTTAATTATTTTATTATTATTATTTTTATTATTATTATTTTTTATTTGTTTATTATTATTATTATTTTTTATTTATTTATTATTATTATTATTTTTATTATTAGTAATATTTTTATTAGTAGTAATATTTAATTATTATTATTTATTAATTCATTTATGATTATTATTATTTCATAGTAGTCTCAACTTTGAAATGTTTTTAGCTGGATTAATTTTATTTTATTCATGACTCATGTTACGCTGTGTTGTTCGAATGAATTAAAGGATAACACATCACAATTTTAATACTTCCACTTAACAACTCTAACCCTAACCCAACTCTTAGAACAAGATAAACCACATAAAATAAAACCCCAAGAATCTCATAGCCATAATGAGATAGAAGTGTAGAACCAACCGCATTTAAATGTAAACTATCAGTGTGGGTAGGTTTGCTAGTAAATATAGTGGCTAGTACATATTAGTTTTTTATGTAGGATATGATGTAGATGAAAAGGTCAGTGCAGATCAAGCCTCTGTAAACAAGGATCGTGAGAAAAGAAGTATATGCTATTTGGGTGGATATGATGTAAGACATTGACTAGTAAGAGATTAGTAAGGGAAGCTTTAGTTTAATTTGTTAACTTCACAAAAAACTCTGAGAATAAGATCCACAAAAAGATTTGAAAAAACAGAATACACCGAATGATAGCTTAAACAAGAATCCTAAATAAAAGAAAGCATCTAAAAATCATTGGAAATAAGATTTAAATAAAAAAGTTTTAAATGTTTGTCTTTCTATTCTACAGTGCTACAGTTAGACGAGACTGCGATTCGAACACACAAGGTTTCAAGAATCTTACTCAATATATTAAATTGCATCCTCTCAAGGAGGTTAGGCACAAGGCCAGTTTTATGTTACTCCCACAAGGTAAGATGTGACCCAAGGTCGGGTCAGGAAAGTGGGATTTGAAAAGCCAGTGCCCGAGAAGGTGAGCACTCTGGCCATTAAAAATTGCCTGGGCAGCTCCGTCGACATTTCCCGGTAGGGACGCCTCAGGCAGTAAGCAATAAACTTACTCCTCTCCAAAGAGGGGAGGCAAAGCTTGCGAGGGTGGACCTTCTTGAACTGCACAGGACAAACCAACAAACCGGCAGAATCAAGCCCTGAAGGACAAGACAACACCGGTCTATAGGGTGTAGTATCCATTGGAACAGATACTACACTTTCTTCCTAGCCAAAAGGTCAGGTAAGTATCTTACTCAATATATTACTCTTTCAACTTAATATAATATTCTTTCAACTTCCTTATATACTGTTACCAAAGCTCGCTCAGACAACAGACATGTTTTGCAATTTACATAATTCAACCTGATCTTGGAGAATGAAGGCATGGCTGTAGAAAGTCATGAAGGGAGGAAGTCATCTTCTCTCGCCTCCGTATTGGCCACACAAAAGCCATGCATTAATCCCTGCTTGAGCAGAAGGAGCCACCTTGGTGTGCGACTTGTCAAGTGCCATACACAGTGAAACACTTCATGTTAGAATGTATTGATTTTGCTTCGATGCGACGAAAACACGACAATGTTTGTGGTATGAAGGAACTATTTAAAGACATCAGAGTAAAAAATCATCATATCCTTTCTGAAAATCGTGGGTTTATACCCCAAAATCTAATATCTATGAACCAAACTTCCCTAGAAAAAAAATCAATTGCCGAAAAACATGTATACATTAATGGAATCAGCTTTAAATAAGTGAAAACGGTTGATATGCCGTAAAACAAACATTTTGAATATTTGACCACGGTTTACTTGTAGGGCGAAGCACACTTGTAAGGCAAAATTGTCCTATTAAACGTCTACACAGAAAGATTTCAGAAAGTCTAGAGGAGTTAGGGTAAAGAGGGTTAGGGTAAAGAGGGTTAGGGTTAGGGTAAAGAGGGTTAGGGTTAGGGTAAAGAGGGTTAGGGTAAAGAGGGTTAGGGTAAAGAGGGTTAGGGTTAGGGTAAAGAGGGTTAGGGTATAGCGGGTTAGGGTTAGGGTAAAGAGGGTTAGGGTAAAGCGGGTTAGGGTTAGAGTAAAGAGGGTTAGGGTAAAGAGGGTTAGGGTTAGGGTAAAGAGGGTTAGGGTAAAGAGGGTTAGGGTTAGGGTAAAGAGGGTTAGGGTAAAGTGGGTTAGGGTTAGGGTTAGGGTAAAGAGGGTTAGGATAAAGCGGGTTAGGGTAAAGCGGGTTAGGGTAAAGAGGGTTAGGGTAAAGAGGGTTAGGGTAAAGAGGGTAAAGAGGGTTAGGGTAAAGAGGGTTAGGGTTAGGGTTAGGTTAAAGAGGGGTAATATCATGTAGGCATTCAATTTTCTTTCATTTTTCTTATTGCTGGGCATTCACGCAAAAAACATTTAACAGTCTTGGGGCCAAGCACACCCGACGTTTCCACTGAAATTGGTTGGAAGATGAAACGGTCAGTGAGCGAGCTGTATTTTCCGCGCTTCCTTGTTTCAGCGAGCAGAGCTGCCGTGCCGGGCTTCACCGCGGTATCTGCAATTTTTGCTGGTGAAAAGGAGTCGGAACAAGTGGCGTCCCAGATCAGTGGCTTTCCGGCTCGGAAAGCAAACACAGTCATCCTGTCAGGCCTGCGACCGTCGCCCCTGTCCAGGCTGACTGGTTCAAGGACTGATGCAAAACCTGTAGAGTCGAGACCTCGCCTAACTACATCGTTAAGGGCAGAACTTAAAATTAGTTTTAAACATGCTAATTCATTACATTCTTAACACAAATATTTCAGGTTATCTTCAATACCAAAAAAAAATTAATTAAAATTGTAACTGAATTTTAAAATAAAAAATAAGAAAAATGGAACATTTCTCTTTCATTATTACGCAGCGTTCTACTGTTAGCATTGAAACAAAAATGTGACACGCTGATTTCTGTTCCTTACAGCTTCTTTATGTAGGCATTCAAAATCTCTCTTTTCAATTTTCTTTCATATTTCTTATTGCTGGGGATGAGACATCTTACCAGATGTCAGGCATTCACCCGCTATTAAGTGACTCTAACCGAAAGATCGTTTTATGATTCTAACTGTACCCTTAAGTTCAATTGTTTAAATCACCCTAGAAATTTGTTCACCGGATAGATACACAAGATAGTTATGTTAAGGGTTAGGGTTTAGGGGTTAAAGAAATACCCAGAATACATTAAAAAAATACCCAGAATACACCGAATGATAGCAAAAATAAAAGAAATCATCCAAAAAATTTTTTGATGAATGGAAATAAGATTTAAATAATAAAGTTGTTTTAAATGTTAGAATAAGACTTACTCTTTCTATTCTACACTTTTATATATTGACACAATAAATTAGCGAACTAATCTGAAATCAAATATTTCAAGTGAACATACCAAACAAGATGGATGAGATAAATATTAAACTAGATAAATATTTCAAAACGGTTCGTGTGAAGTTTCAGTAAGAACACAATATATCCCCCCAAAAATTAATTAAAATTAAAATTGTAACTGAATATTTCTTAGCAAGTCTACCGGATATTTCAAAATGGTTCGTGTGAAGTTTCAGTAAGAACACGATATACACACCGAATCTATGTATTTTGGGTAAGGAAAGATGTTGAGTTAAACGCAATCAAAAATCTAGAACATCTAACAAAAAACTATTTCTGAACATTCTCTTTTGAAACTAAAGAAATAATTCATAGGAGCAGAGAAATGACTCCAGCGTGTGTCGTGAGGCAAGTGTTGCTCATTCTTCAGCCGCACAACTTCTGTACAGAGTGTGCAGTGGGCCAAGTGTTATAGATATATCACAAACTCCTGCAAGACTTTTCGAAATAGACCGCATAACCAGATATATTCTGAAAGCACATTTACCAGAGTAGTTCGATAAAAATGATTGAATTTGAACAAAGGTTGCATAATGATATCATGGAGTCTGCGTTCGCAACGGACGTTCATAGAATAAAAATATATTAGAGATATGAAAAACGGTTTTGGAGTGCTTCTGCAGTTTAGGTAACATATGAAAAACGCTTTTCGGGTTATTCTGCAGTTTAGGTCACATATGAAAATGCTTTGGTGTGCTTCTGCAGTTTAGGTCACATATGAAAATGCTTTGGTGTGCTTCTGCAGTTTAGCTCACATATGAACAATGCTTTGGTGTGCTTCTGCAGTTTAGCTCACATATGAACAACGCTTTGTGGGTGCTTCTGCAGTTTAGGTCAAATATTAACAACACATTTGGAATAGTTCTGCAGTTTAGGTCACATATGAAAATGCTTTTGGGCAGATTCTGCAGTTTAGATCATATATGAACAACGCTTTTGATGTGCTTCTGCAGTTTAGCTTACATATGAAAATACTTTTGGGTTGATTCTGCAGTTTATGTCACATATGAAAATGCTTTTGGGTTGATTCTGCAATTTAGGTCACATATGAAAAACGCTTTTGGGGTGATTCTGCAGTTCAGGTCACATATGAAAATGCTTTTGGGGTGCTTCTACAGTTTAGGTCACATATGAAAATGCTTTTGAGCTGCTTCTGCAGTTCAGGTCACATATGAAAATGCTTTTGGGGTGCTTCTACAGTTTAGGTCACATATGAAAATGCTTTTGAGCTGCTTCTGCAGTTTAGGTCACATATAAAACATGCTTTTAGGGTGCTTCTGCAGTTTAGGTCACATGTAAATGCTTTTGGGGTGATTCTGAAGATTAGGTCACATATAAAAATGCTTTTGGGTTGATTCTGCAGTTTAGGTCACATACGAAAATGCTTTTGGGGTGATTCTGCAGTTTAGGTCACATATGAAAATGCTTTTGAGGTGATTCTGCAGTTTAGGTCACATATGAAAATGCTTTTGGGTTGATTCTGCAGATTAGGTCACATATAAAAATGCTTTTGGGGTGATTCTGCAGTTTAGGTCCCATATGAAAATGCTTTTGGGGTAATTCTGCAGTTTAGGTCACATACGAAAATGCTTTTGAGGGTATTCTGCAGTTTAGGTCACATATGAAAATGCTTTTGGGTTGATTCTGCAGTTTAGGTCACATATAAAAAATGCTTTTAGGGTGCTTCTGCAGTTTAGGTCAAATATGAAAATGCTTTTGGGGTGATTCTGCAGTTTAGGTCACATATGAAAATGCTTTTGGGGTGATTCTGCAGTTTAGGTCACATATAAAAATGCTATTAGGGTGATTCTGTAGTTTAGGTCACATATGAAAATGTTTTTGGGTTGATTCTGCAGTTTAGGTCACATATGAAAATGCTTTTGGAGTGCTTCTGCAGTTTAGGTCACATATAAAATATGCTTTTGGGGTGATACTGCAGTTTAGGTCACATAAGAAAATGCTTTTTGGTTGATTCTGCAGTTTAGGTCACATATGAAAATGCTTTTGGGGTGATTCTGCAGTTTAGGTCACATATGAAAATGCTTTTGGGTTGATTCTTCAGTAAAGGTCACATATGAAAATGCTTTTGGGTTGATTCTGCAGTTTAGGTCACATATGAAAATGCTTTTTGGTTGATTCTGCAGATTAGGTCACATATGAAAATGCTTTTTGGTTGATTCTGCAGATTAGGTAACATATAAAATATGCTTTTGGGGTGATTCTGCAGTTTAGGTCACATAAGAAAATGCTTTTTGGTTGATTCTGCAGATTAGGTAACATATAAAATATGCTTTTGGGGTGATACTGCAGTTTAGGTCACATAAGAAAATGCTTTTTGGTTGATTCTGCAGTTTAGGTCACATATGAAAATGCTTTTGGGTTGATTCTGCAGTTTAGGTCACATATGAAAATGCTTTTGGGGTGATACTGCAGTTTAGGTGACATATGAAAATGCTTTTGGGGTGAAACTGCAGTTTAGGTCACATATGAAAATGCTTTTGGGTTGATTCTGCAGATGAGGTCACATATAAAATATGCTTTTGGGGTGATTCTGCAGTTTAGGTAACATATGAAAATGCTTTTGGGTTGATTCTGCAGTTTAGGTCACATATGAAAATGCTATTAGGGTGATTCTGTAGTTTAGGTCACATATGAAAATGCTTTTGGGGTGATTCTGCAGTTTAGGTCACATATGAAAATGCTTTTGGGGTGATTCTGCAGTTTAGGTCACATATGAAAATGCTTTTGAGGTGATTCTGCAGTTTAAGTCACATATGAAAATGCTTTTGGGTTGATTCTGCAGATTAGGTCACATATAAAATATGCTTTTGAAGTGATTCTGCAGTTTAGGTCACATATGAAAATGCTTTTGGGTTGATTCTGCAGTTTAGGTCACATATAAAATATGCTTTTATGGGTGATTCTGCAGTTTAGGTCACATATGAAAATGCTTTTGGGTTGATTCTGCAGATTAGGTCACATATAAAATATACTTTTGGGTTGATTCTGCAGTTAAGGGCAACATATAAAAATGCTTTTGGGTTGATTCTGCAGTTAAGGGCAACATATAAAAATGCTTTTGGGTTGATTCTGCAGTTAAGGTCACATATAAAAATGCTTTTTGGTTGATTCTGCAGTTAAGGTCACATATAAAAATGCTTTTGTGGTGATTCTGCAGTTTAGGTCACATATAAAAATGCTTTTGGGTTGATTCTGCAGTTAAGGTCACATATAAAAATGATTTTGGGTGATTCTGTAGTTTAGGTCACATATAAAAATGCTTTTGGGTTGATTCTGCAGTTTAGGTCACATATAAAATATGCTTTTGGGGTGATTCTGCAGTTTAGGTAACATATAAAATATGCTTTTGGGTGATTCTGCAGTTTAGGTCACATATGAAAATGCTTTTGGGTGATTCTGCAGTTTAGGTAACATATAAAATATGCTTTTGGGGTGATTCTGCAGTTTAGGTAACATATAAAATATGCTTTTGGGTGATTCTGCAGTTTAGGTCACATATGAAAATGCTTTTGGGTGATTCTGCAGTTTAGGTAACATATAAAATATGCTTTTGGGGTGATTCTGCAGTTTAGGTCACATATGAAAATGCTTTTGGGGTGATTCTGCAGTTTAGGTCACATAGGAAAATGCTTTTGGGTTGATTCTGCAGATTAGGTCACATATAAAATATGCTTTTGAGGTGATTCTGCAGTTTAGGTCACATATGAAAATGCTTTTGGGTTGATTCTGCAGTTTAGGTCACATATAAAATATGCTTTTGGGGTGATTCTGCAGTTTAGGTAACATATAAAATATGCTTTTGGGTGATTCTGCAGTTTAGGTCACATATGAAAATGCTTTTGGGTGATTCTGCAGTTTAGGTAACATATAAAATATGCTTTTGGGGTGATTCTGCAGTTTAGGTAACATATAAAATATGCTTTTGGGTGATTCTGCAGTTTAGGTCACATATGAAAATGCTTTTGGGTGATTCTGCAGTTTAGGTAACATATAAAATATGCTTTTGGGGTGATTCTGCAGTTTAGGTCACATATGAAAATGCTTTTGGGGTGATTCTGCAGTTTAGGTCACATAGGAAAATGCTTTTGGGTTGATTCTGCAGATTAGGTCACATATAAAATATGCTTTTGAGGTGATTCTGCAGTTTAGGTCACATATGAAAATGCTTTTGGGTTGATTCTGCAGTTTAGGTCACATATAAAATATGCTTTTGGGGTGATTCTGCAGTTTAGGTCACATATGAAAATGCTTTTGGGGGGATTCTGCAGTTTAGGTCACATATGAAAATGCTTTTGAGGTGATTCTGCAGATTAGGTCACATATGAAAATGCTTTTGAGGTGATTCTGCAGTTTAGGTCACATATGAAAATGCTTTTGGGTTGATTCTGCAGATTAGGTCACATATAAAATATGCTTTTGGGGTGATTCTGCAGTTTAGGTCACATATGAAAATGCTTTTTAGTTGATTCTGCAGATTAGGTCACATATGAAAATGCTTTTGAGGTGATTCTGCAGTTTAGGTCACATATGAAAATGCTTTTGGGTTGATTCTGCAGATTAGGTCACATATAAAATATGCTTTTGGGGTGATTCTGCAGTTTAGGTCACATATGAAAATGCTTTTTGGTTGATTCTGCAGATTAGGTCACATATGAAAATGCTTTTGGGTTGATTCTGCAGATTAGGTCACATATTAAATATGCTTTTGGGGTGATTCTGCAGTTTAGGTCACATATGAAAATGCTTTTGGAGTGCTTCTGCAGTTTAGGTCACATATAAAATATGCTTTTGGGGTGATACTGCAGTTTAGGTCACATAAGAAAATGCTTTTTGGTTGATTCTGCAGTTTAGGTCACATATGAAAATGCTTTTGGGGTGATTCTGCAGTTTAGGTCACATATGAAAATGCTTTTGGGTTGATTCTTCAGTAAAGGTCACATATGAAAATGCTTTTGGGTTGATTCTGCAGTTTAGGTCACATATGAAAATGCTTTTTGGTTGATTCTGCAGATTAGGTCACATATGAAAATGCTTTTTGGTTGATTCTGCAGATTAGGTAACATATAAAATATGCTTTTGGGGTGATTCTGCAGTTTAGGTCACATAAGAAAATGCTTTTTGGTTGATTCTGCAGATTAGGTAACATATAAAATATGCTTTTGGGGTGATACTGCAGTTTAGGTCACATAAGAAAATGCTTTTTGGTTGATTCTGCAGTTTAGGTCACATATGAAAATGCTTTTGGGTTGATTCTGCAGTTTAGGTCACATATGAAAATGCTTTTGGGGTGATACTGCAGTTTAGGTCACATATGAAAATGCTTTTGGGGTGAAACTGCAGTTTAGGTCACATATGAAAATGCTTTTGGGTTGATTCTGCAGATGAGGTCACATATAAAATATGCTTTTGGGGTGATTCTGCAGTTTAGGTAACATATGAAAATGCTTTTGGGTTGATTCTGCAGTTTAGGTCACATATGAAAATGCTATTAGGGTGATTCTGTAGTTTAGGTCACATATGAAAATGCTTTTGGGGTGATTCTGCAGTTTAGGTCACATATGAAAATGCTTTTGGGGTGATTCTGCAGTTTAGGTCACATATGAAAATGCTTTTGAGGTGATTCTGCAGTTTAAGTCACATATGAAAATGCTTTTGGGTTGATTCTGCAGATTAGGTCACATATAAAATATGCTTTTGACGTGATTCTGCAGTTTAGGTCACATATGAAAATGCTTTTGGGTTGATTCTGCAGTTTAGGTCACATATAAAATATGCTTTTATGGGTGATTCTGCAGTTTAGGTCACATATGAAAATGCTTTTGGGTTGATTCTGCAGATTAGGTCACATATAAAATATACTTTTGGGTTGATTCTGCAGTTAAGGGCAACATATAAAAATGCTTTTGGGTTGATTCTGCAGTTAAGGGCAACATATAAAAATGCTTTTGGGTTGATTCTGCAGTTAAGGTCACATATAAAAATGCTTTTTGGTTGATTCTGCAGTTAAGGTCACATATAAAAATGCTTTTGTGGTGATTCTGCAGTTTAGGTCACATATAAAAATGCTTTTGGGTTGATTCTGCAGTTAAGGTCACATATAAAAATGATTTTGGGTGATTCTGTAGTTTAGGTCACATATAAAAATGCTTTTGGGTTGATTCTGCAGTTTAGGTCACATATAAAATATGCTTTTGGGGTGATTCTGCAGTTTAGGTAACATATAAAATATGCTTTTGGGTGATTCTGCAGTTTAGGTCACATATGAAAATGCTTTTGGGTGATTCTGCAGTTTAGGTAACATATAAAATATGCTTTTGGGGTGATTCTGCAGTTTAGGTAACATATAAAATATGCTTTTGGGTGATTCTGCAGTTTAGGTCACATATGAAAATGCTTTTGGGTGATTCTGCAGTTTAGGTAACATATAAAATATGCTTTTGGGGTGATTCTGCAGTTTAGGTCACATATGAAAATGCTTTTGGGGTGATTCTGCAGTTTAGGTCACATATGAAAATGCTTTTGGGTTGATTCTGCAGTTTAGGTCACATATGAAAATGCTTTTGGGGTGATTCTGCAGTTTAGGTCACATATGAAAATGCTTTTTGGTTGATTCTGCAGTTTAGGTCACATATAAAAATGCTTTTGGGTTGATTCTGCAGTTTAGGTCACATATGAAAATGCTTTTGGGTTGGTTCTGCAGTTTAGGTCACATATAAAATATGCTTTTGGGGTGATTCTGCAGTTTAGGTCACATATGAAAATGCTTTTGGGTTGAGTCTGCAGTTAAGGTCACATATGAAAATGCTTTTGGAGTGATTCTGCAGTTTAGGTCACATATGAAAATGCTTTTGGGTTGATTCTGCAGTTTAGGTCACATATGAAAATGCTTTTTGGTTGATTCTGCAGTTTAGGTCACATATAAAATATGCTTTTGGGGTGTTTTTTCAGTTTAGGTCACATATGAAAATGCTTTTAGGGTGATTCTGCAGTTAAGGTCACATATGAAAATGCTTTTGGGTTGATTCTGCAGTTTAGGTCACATATGAAAATGCTTTTGGGGTGATTGTGCAGTTTAGGTCACATATGAAAATGCTTTTTGGTTGATTCTGCAGTTTAGGTCACATATCAAAATGCTTTTGGGTTGATTCTGCAGTTTAGGTGACATATGAAAATGCTTTTGGGTTGGTTCTGCAGTTTAGGTCAAATATAAAATATGCTTTTGGGGTGATTCTGCAGTTTAGGTCACATATGAAAATGCTTTTGGGGTGATTCTACAGTTTAGGTCACATATGAAAATGCTTTTGGGGTGATTCTGCAGTTTAGGTCACATATGAAAATGCTTTTGGGTTGATTCTGCAGTTTAGGTCACATATGAAAATGCTTCTGGGTTGATTCTGCTGTTTAGGTCACATATGAAAATGCTTATGGGGTGATTCTGCAGTTTAGGTCACATATGAAAATGCTTTTGAGGTTTATTCTGCAGTTAAAGTCACATATAAAAAATTGTTTTAAGGTGATTCTGCAGTTTAGATCACATAAAAAATGCTTTTGGGGTTATTCTGTAGGTTAGGTCACATACCAAAATGCTGTTGACGTGATTCTGCAGTTTAGGTCACATATGAAAATGCTTTTGGGGTGATTCTGCAGTTTAGGTCACATATGAAAATGCTTTTGTGTTGATTCTGCAGTTTAGGTCATATATGAAAATGCTTTTGGGGTGATTCTGCAGTTCAGGTCACATATGAAAATGCTTTTGGGGTGATTCTGCAGTTCAGGTCACATATGAAAATGCTTTTGGGGTGATTCTGCAGTTTAGGTCACATATGAAAATGCTTTTGGGGTGATTCTGCAGTTCAGGTCACATATGAAAATGCTTTTGGGGTGATTCTGCAGTTAAGGTCACATATGAAAATGCTTTTCGGGTGATTCTACAGTTTAGGTCACATATAAAATATGCTTTTAGGGTGATTCTGCAGTTTAGGTCACATATGAAAATGCTTTTGGGTTGATTCTGCAGTTTAGATCACATATGAAAATGCTTTTGGGGTGATTCTGCAGTTTAGGTCACATATGAAAATGCTTTTTGGGTGATTCTACAGTTTAGGTCACATATGAAAATGCTTTTGGGTTGATTCTGCAGTTTAGGTCACATATTAAAATGCTTTTGGGGTGATTTTGCAGTTTAGGTCACATATGAAAATGCTTTTGGATTGATTCTGCAGTTTAGGTCACATATGAAAATGCTTTTGGGTTGATTCTGCAGTTTAGGTCACATATAAAATATGCTTTTGGGGTGATTCTGCAGTTTAGGTCACATATGAAAATGCGTTTGGGTGATGCTACAGTTTAGGTCACATATGAAAATGCTTTTCGGGTGATTCTGCAGTTTAGGTCACATATGAAAATGCTTTTGGGTTGATTCTGCAGTTTAGGTCACATATGAAACTGCTTTTAGGGTGATTCTGCAGTTTAGGTCACATATGAAAATGCTTTAGGGGTGATTCTGCAGTTTATGTCACATATGAAAATGCTTTTGGGATGATTCTGCAGTTGAGGTCACATATGAAAATGCTTTTGGGTTGATTCTGCAGTTAAGGTCACATATGAAAATGCTTTTAGGGTGATTCTACAGTTTAGGTCACATATGAAAATGCTTTTGGGGTGATTCTGCAGTTTAGGTCACATATGAAAATGCTTTTGGGTTGATTCTGCAGTTTAGGTCACATATGAAAATGCTTTTGGGGTGATTCTGCAGTTTAGGTCACATATGAAAATGCTTTTTGGTTGATTCTGCAGTTTAGGTCACATATAAAAATGCTTTTGGGTTGATTCTGCAGTTTAGGTCACATATGAAAATGCTTTTGGGTTGGTTCTGCAGTTTAGGTCACATATAAAATATGCTTTTGGGGTGATTCTGCAGTTTAGGTCACATAGGAAAATGCTTTTGGGTTGAGTCTGCAATTAAGGTCACATATGAAAATGCTTTTGGAGTGATTCTGCAGTTTAGGTCACATATAAAAATGCTTTTAGGGTGATTCTGCAGTTAAGGTCACATATGAAAATGCTTTTCGGGTGATTCTACAGTTTAGGTCACATATAAAATATGCTTTTGGGGTGATTCTGCAGTTTAGGTCACATATGAAAATGCTTTTCGGTTGATTCTGCAGTTTAGATCACATATGAAAATGCTTTTGGGGTGATTCTGCAGTTCAGGTCACATATGAAAATGCTTTTTGGGTGATTCTACAGTTTAGGTCACATATGAAAATGCTTTTGGGTTGATTCTGCAGTTTAGGTCACATATTAAAATGCTTTTGGGGTGATTTTGCAGTTTAGGTCACATATGAAAATGCTTTTGGGGTGATTCTGCAGTTTAGGTCACATATGAAAATGCTTTTGGGTTGATTCTGCAGTTTAGGTCACATATAAAATATGCTTTTGGGGTGATTCTGCAGTTTAGGTCACATATGAAAATGCGTTTGGGTTGATTCTACAGTTTAGGTCACATATGAAAATGCTTTTGGGGTGATTCTGCAGTTTAGGTCACATATGAAAATGCTTTTGGGTTGATTCTGCAGTTTAGGTCACATATGAAAATGCTTTTAGGGTGATTCTGCAGTTTAGGTCACATATGAAAATGCTTTAGGGGTGATTCTGCAGTTTATGTCACATATGAAAATGCTTTTGGGATGATTCTGCAGTTTAGGTCACATATGAAAATGCTTTTGGGTTGATTCTGCAGTTTAGGTCACATATGAAAATGCTTTAGGGGTGATTCTGCAGTTTATGTCACATATGAAAATGCTTTTGGGTTGATTCTGCAGTTTAGGTCACATATGAAAATGCTTTTGGGGTGATTCTGCAGTTTAGGTCACATATGAAAATGCTTTTTGGTTGATTCTGCAGTTTAGGTCACATATAAAAATGCTTTTGGGTTGATTCTGCAGTTTAGGTCACATATGAAAATGCTTTTGGGTTGGTTCTGCAGTTTAGGTCACATATAAAATATGCTTTTGGGGTGATTCTGCAGTTTAGGTCACATAGGAAAATGCTTTTGGGTTGAGTCTGCAATTAAGGTCACATATGAAAATGCTTTTGGAGTGATTCTGCAGTTTAGGTCACATATGAAAATGCTTTTGGGTTGATTCTGCAGTTTAGGTCACATATGAAAATGCTTTTGGGGTGATTCTGCAGTTTAGGTCACATATAAAAATGCTTTTTGGTTGATTCTGCAGTTTAGGTCACATATAAAATATGCTTTTGGGGTGATTTTGCAGTTTAGGTCACATATGAAAATGCTTTTAGGGTGATTCTGCAGTTTAGGTCACATATAAAAATGCTTTTGGGTTGATTCTGCAGTTTAGGTCACATATGAAAATGCTTTTGGGGTGATTGTGCAGTTTAGGTCACATATGAAAATGCTTTTTGGTTGATTCTGCAGTTTAGGTCACATATAAAAATGCTTTTGGGTTGATTCTGCAGTTTAGGTGACATATGAAAATGCTTTTGGGTTGATTCTGCAGTTTAGGTCGGATATAAAATATGGTTTTGGGGTGATTCTGCAGTTTAGGTCACATATGAAAATGCTTTTTGGGGTGATTCTACAGTTTAGGTCACATATGAAAATGCTTTGGGGTGATTCTGCAGTTTTGGTCACATATGAAAATGCTTTGGGGTGATTCTGCAGTTTTGGTCACATATGAAAATGCTTTTGGGTTGATTCTGCAGTTTAGGTCACATAGGAAAATGCTTTTGGGGTGATTCTGCAGTTTAGGTCACATATGAAAATGCTTTTTGGTTGATTCTGCAGTTTAGGTCACATATAAAAATGCTTTTGGGTTGATTCTGCAGTTTAGGTCACATATGAAAATGCTTTTGGGTTGAGTCTGCAGTTAAGGTCACATATGAAAATGCTTTTGGAGTGATTCTGCGGGTTAGGTCACATATGAAAATGCTTTTGGGTTGATTCTGCAGTTTAGGTCACATATGAAAATGCTTTTTAGTTGATTCTGCAGTTTAGGTCACATATAAAATATGCTTTTGGGGTGATTTTGCAGTTTAGGTCACATATGAAAATGCTTTTAGGGTGATTCTGCAGTTCAGGTCACATATAAAAATGCTTTTGGAGTGATTCTGCAGTTTAGGTCACATATAAAATATGCTTTTGGGGTGATTCTGCAGTTTAGGTCACATATGAAAATGCTTTTTTGTTGATTCTGCAGTTTAGGTCACATATAAAATATGCTTTTGGGGTGATTCTGCAGTTAAGGTCACATATGAAAATGCTTTTGGGTTGATTCTGCAGATTAGGTCACATATAAAATATGCTTTTGGGGTGATTCTGCAGTTTAGGTAACATATGAAAATGCTTTTGGGGTGATTCTGCAGTTCAGGTCACATATAAAATATGGTTTTGGTGTGATTCTGCAGATTAGGTCACATATGAAAATGCTTTTGGGTTAATTCTGCAGTTTAGGTCACATATGAAAATGCTTTTGGGTTGATTCTGCAGTTTAGGTCACATATGAAAATGCTTTTGGGGTGATTGTGCAGTTTAGGTCACATATGAAAATGCTTTTTGGTTGATTCTGCAGTTTAGGTCACATATAAAAATGCTTTTGGGTTGATTCTGCAGTTTAGGTCACATATGAAAATGCTTTAGGTTTGATTCTGCAGTTTAGGTCACATATAAAATATGCTTTTGGGGTGATTCTGCAGTTTAGGTCACATATGAAAATGCTTTTGGGTTGATTCTGCAGTTTAGGTCACATATGAAAATGCTTTTAGGGTGATTCTGCAGTTTAGGTCACATATGAAAATGCTTTAGGGGTGATTCTGCAGTTTATGTCACATATGAAAATGCTTTTGGGATGATTCTGCAGTTGAGGTCACATATGAAAATGCTTTTGGGTTGATTCTGCAGTTAAGGTCACATATGAAAATGCTTTTAGGGTGATTCTACAGTTTAGGTCACATATGAAAATGCTTTTGGGGTGATTCTGCAGTTTAGGTCACATATGAAAATGCTTTTGGGTTGATTCTGCAGTTTAGGTCACATATGAAAATGCTTTTGGGGTGATTCTGCAGTTTAGGTCACATATGAAAATGCTTTTTGGTTGATTCTGCAGTTTAGGTCACATATAAAAATGCTTTTGGGTTGATTCTGCAGTTTAGGTCACATATGAAAATGCTTTTGGAGTGATTCTGCAGTTTAGGTCACATATGAAAATGCTTTTGGGTTGATTCTGCAGTTTAGGTCACATATGAAAATGCTTTTGGGGTGATTCTGCAGTTTAGGTCACATATAAAAATGCTTTTTGGTTGATTCTGCAGTTTAGGTCACATATAAAATATGCTTTTGGGGTGATTTTGCAGTTTAGGTCACATATGAAAATGCTTTTAGGGTGATTCTGCAGTTTAGGTCACATATGAAAATGCTTTTGGGTTGATTCTGCAGTTTAGGTCACATATGAAAATGCTTTTGGGGTGATTGTGCAGTTTAGGTCACATATGAAAATGCTTTTTGGTTGATTCTGCAGTTTAGGTCACATATAAAAATGCTTTTGGGTTGATTCTGCAGTTTAGGTGACATATGAAAATGCTTTTGGGTTGATTCTGCAGTTTAGGTCAGATATAAAATATGCTTTTGGGGTGATTCTGCAGTTTAGGTCACATATGAAAATGCTTTTTGGGGTGATTCTACAGTTTAGGTCACATATGAAAATGCTTTGGGGTGATTCTGCAGTTTTGGTCACATATGAAAATGCTTTTGGGTTGATTCTGCAGTTTAGGTCACATAGGAAAATGCTTTTGGGGTGATTCTGCAGTTTAGGTCACATATGAAAATGCTTTTTGGTTGATTCTGCAGTTTAAGTCACATATAAAAATGCTTTTGGGTTGATTCTGCAGTTTAGGTCACATATGAAAATGCTTTTGGGTTGAGTCTGCAGTTAAGGTCACATATGAAAATGCTTTTGGAGTGATTCTGCAGGTTAGGTCACATATGAAAATGCTTTTGGGTTGATTCTGCAGTTTAGGTCACATATGAAAATGCTTTTTAGTTGATTCTGCAGTTTAGGTCACATATAAAATATGCTTTTGGGGTTATTTTGCAGTTTAGGTCACATATGAAAATGCTTTTAGGGTGATTCTGCAGTTCAGGTCACATATAAAAATGCTTTTGGAGTGATTCTGCAGTTTAGGTCACATATAAAATATGCTTTTGGGGTGATTCTGCAATTTAGGTCACATATGAAAATGCTTTTTTGTTGATTCTGCAGTTCAGGTCACATATAAAATATGGTTTTGGTGTGATTCTGCAGATTAGGTCACATATGAAAATGCTTTTGGGTTAATTCTGCAGTTTAGGTCACATATGAAAATGCTTTTGGGTTGATTCTGCAGTTTAGGTCACATATGAAAATGCTTTTGGGGTGATTGTGCAGTTTAGGTCACATATGAAAATGCTTTTTGGTTGATTCTGCAGTTTAGGTCACATATAAAAATGCTTTTGGGTTGATTCTGCAGTTTAGGTCACATATGAAAATGCTTTTGGGTTGATTCTGCAGTTTAGGTCACATATAAAATATGCTTTTGGGGTGATTCTGCAGTTTAGGTCACATATGAAAATGCTTTTGGGTTGATTCTGCAGTTTAGGTCACATATGAAAATGCTTTTAGGGTGATTCTGCAGTTTAGGTCACATATGAAAATGCTTTAGGGGTGATTCTGCAGTTTATGTCACATATGAAAATGCTTTTGGGATGATTCTGCAGTTGAGGTCACATATGAAAATGCTTTTGGGTTGATTCTGCAGTTAAGGTCACATATGAAAATGCTTTTAGGGTGATTCTACAGTTTAGGTCACATATGAAAATGCTTTTGGGGTGATTCTGCAGTTTAGGTCACATATGAAAATGCTTTTGGGTTGATTCTGCAGTTTAGGTCACATATGAAAATGCTTTTGGGGTGATTCTGCAGTTTAGGTCACATATGAAAATGCTTTTTGGTTGATTCTGCAGTTTAGGTCACATATAAAAATGCTTTTGGGTTGATTCTGCAGTTTAGGTCACATATGAAAATGCTTTTGGGTTGGTTCTGCAGTTTAGGTCACATATAAAATATGCTTTTGGGGTGATTCTGCAGTTTAGGTCACATAGGAAAATGCTTTTGGGTTGAGTCTGCAATTAAGGTCACATATGAAAATGCTTTTGGAGTGATTCTGCAGTTTAGGTCACATATGAAAATGCTTTTGGGTTGATTCTGCAGTTTAGGTCACATATGAAAATGCTTTTGGGGTGATTCTGCAGTTTAGGTCACATATAAAAATGCTTTTTGGTTGATCTTGCAGTTTAGGTCACATATAAAATATGCTTTTGGGGTGATTTTGCAGTTTAGGTCACATATGAAAATGCTTTTAGGGTGATTCTGCAGTTTAGGTCACATATGAAAATGCTTTTGGGTTGATTCTGCAGTTTAGGTCACATATGAAAATGCTTTTGGGGTGATTGTGCAGTTTAGGTCACATATGAAAATGCTTTTTGGTTGATTCTGCAGTTTAGGTCACATATAAAAATGCTTTTGGGTTGATTCTGCAGTTTAGGTGACATATGAAAATGCTTTTGGGTTGATTCTGCAGTTTACGTCAGATATAAAATATGCTTTTGGGGTGATTCTGCAGTTTAGGTCACATATGAAAATTCTTTTTGGGGTGATTCTACAGTTTAGGTCACATATGAAAATGCTTTGGGGTGATTCTGCAGTTTTGGTCACATATGAAAATGCTTTTGGGTTGATTCTGCAGTTTAGGTCACATAGGAAAATGCTTTTGGGGTGATTCTGCAGTTTAGGTCACATATGAAAATGCTTTTTGGTTGATTCTGCAGTTTAGGTCACATATAAAAATGCTTTTGGGTTGATTCTGCAGTTTAGGTCACATATGAAAATGCTTTTGGGTTGAGTCTGCAGTTAAGGTCACATATGAAAATGCTTTTGGAGTGATTCTGCAGGTTAGGTCACATATGAAAATGCTTTTTAGTTGATTCTGCAGTTTAGGTCACATATAAAATATGCTTTTGGGGTTATTCTGCAGTTTAGGTCACATATGAAAATGCTTTTAGAGTGATTCTGCAGTTCAGGTCACATATAAAAATGCTTTTGGAGTGATTCTGCAGTTTAGGTCACATATAAAATATGCTTTGGGGGTGATTCTGCAGTTTAGGTCACATATGAAAATGCTTTTTTGTTGATTCTGCAGTTTAGGTCACATATAAAATATGCTTTTGGGGTGATTCTGCAGTTAAGGTCACATATGAAAATGCTTTTGGGTTGATTCTGCAGATTAGGTCACATATAAAATATGCTTTTGGGGTGATTCTGCAGTTTAGGTAACATATGAAAATGCTTTTGGGGTGATTCTGCAGTTCAGGTCACATATAAAATATGCTTTTGGTGTGATTCTGCAGATTAGGTCACATATGAAAATGCTTTTGGGTTAATTCTGCAGTTTAGGTCACATATGAAAATGCTTTTGGGTTGATTCTGCAGTTTAGGTCACATATGAAAATGCTTTTGGGGTGATTGTGCAGTTTAGGTCACATATGAAAATGCTTTTTGGTTGATTCTGCAGTTTAGGTCACATATAAAAATGCTTTTGGGTTGATTCTGTAGTTTAGGTCACATATGAAAATGCTTTTGGGTTGATTCTGCAGTTTAGGTCACATATGAAAATGCTTTTGGGTTGAGTCTGCAGTTAAGGTCACATATGAAAATGCTTTTGGAGTGATTCTGCAGTTTAGGTCACATATGAAAATGCTTTTGGGTTGATTCTGCAGTTTAGGTCACATATGAAAATACTTTTGCGTTTATTCTGCAGTTTAGCTCACATATAAAATATGCTTTTAGGGTGATTCTGCAGTTTAGGTCACATATGAAAATGCTTTTGGGGTGATTCTGCAGTTTAGGTCACATATGAAAATTTAGGGTTGATTCTGCAGTTTAGGTCACATATGAAAATGCTTTTGGGTTGATTCTGCAGATTATGGCACATATGAAAATGCTTTTGGGTTGATTCTGCAGTTTAGGTCACATATGAAAATGCTTTTGCGTTGATTCTGCAGTTTAGCTCACATATAAAATATGCTTTTAGGGTGATTCTGCAGTTTAGGTCACATATGAAAATGCTTTGGGGGTTATTCTGCAGTTCAGGTCACATATGAAAATGCTTTTGGAGTGATTCTGCAGTTTAGGTCACATATAAAATATGCTTTTGGGTTGATTCTGCAGTTAAAGTCACACATGAAAATGCTTTTGGGGTGATTCTGCAGTTTAGGTCACATATGAAAATGCTTTTGGGTTGATTCTGCAGTTTAGGTCACATATGAAAATGCTTTTGGGTTGATTCTGCATATCAGGTCACATATGAAAAAGCTTTTGGGGTGATTCTGCAGTTTAGGTGACATATGAAAATGCTTTTGGGTTGATTCTGCAGATTAGGTCACATATAAAATATGCTTTTGGAGTGGATCTGCAGTTTAGGTCACATATGAAAATGCTTTTGGGGTGATTCTGCAGTTCAGGTCACATATTAAATATGCTTTTGGGGTGATTCTGCAGTTTAGGTCACATATGAAAATGCTTTTGGGGTGATTCTGCAGTTTACGTCACATATGAAAATGCTTTTGGGTTGATTCTGCAGTTAAGGTCACATATGAAAATGCTTTTGGGGTGATTCTGCAGTTTAGGTCACATATGAAAATGCTTTTGGGTTGATTCTGCAGATTATGGCACATATGAAAATGCTTTTGGGTTGATTCTGCAATTTAAGTCACATATGAAAATGCTTTTGCGTTGATTCTGCAGTTTAGGTCACATATAAAAATGCTTTTGGGTTGATTCTGCAGTTTAGGTCACATATGAAAATAGTTTTTGGTTGATTCTGCAGATTATGGCACATATGAAAATGCTTTTGGGTTGATTCTGCAGTTTAAGTCACATATGAACATGCTTTTGCGTTGATTCTGCAGTTTAGGTCACATATAAACTATGCTTTTGAGGTGCTTCTGCAGTTTAGGTCACATATGAAAATGCTTTTGGGTGATTCTGCAGTTAAGGTCACATATGAAAATACTTTTGGGGTGATTCTGCAGTTTAGGTCACATATTAAAATACTTTTGGGTTGATTCTGCAGTTTAAGTCTCATATGAAAATGCTTTCGGGTTCATTCTGCAGTTTAGGTCACATATAAAAATACTTTTGGGTTGATTCTGCAGATTAGGTCACATATAAAAATGCTTTAGGGTTGATTCTGCAGTTTAGGTCACATATAAAAATACTTTTGGGTTGATTCTGCAGTTTAGGTCACATATGAAAATGCTTTTGGGTTGATTCTGCAGTTAAAGTCACATATGAAAATACTTTTGGGTTAATTCTGCAGATTAGGTCACATATAAAAATGCTTTTGGGGTGATTCTGCAGTTTAAGTCACATATAAAAATACTGTTGGGTTGATTCTGCAGATTAGGTCACATATAAAAATGCTTTTGGGTTGATTCTGCAGTTTAAGTCACATATGAAAATACTTTTGGGTTGATTCTGCAGTTTAGGTCACATATAAAAATACTTTTGGGTTGATTCTGCAGATTAGGTCACATATGAAAATGCTTTTGGGTTGATTCTGCAGTTCAGGTCACATATGAAAATGCTTTTGGGGTGATTCTGCAGTTTAAGTCACATATGAAAATGCTTTTGCGTTGATTCTGCAGTTTAGGTCACATATGAAAATGCTTTTGGGTTGATTCTTCAGTTTAAGTCACATATGAAAATGCTTTTGGGGTGATTCTGCAGTTTAGGTCACATATAAAAATACTTTTGGGTTGATTCTGCAGTTTAGGTCACATATGAAAATACTTTTGGGTTGATTCTGCAGTTTAGGTCACATATAAAATATGCTTTTGGGTGTATTCTGCAGATTAGATCACATATGAAAATGCTTTAGGGTTGATTCTGCAGATTAGGTCACATATGAAAATGCTTTTGGGTTGATTCTGCAGTTTAGGTCACATATGAAAATGCTTTTGGGTTGATTCTGCAGTTTAGGTAACATATGAAAATGCTTTAGGGTTGATTCTGCAGATTAGGTCACATATGAAAATGCTTTTGGGTTGATTCTGCAGTTTAGGCCACATATGAAAATGCTTTTGGGTTGATTCTGCAGTTTAGGTCACATATAAACTATGCTTTTGGGGTGATTCTGCAGTTTAGGTCACATATGAAAATGCTTTTGGGTGATTCTGCAGTTCAGGTCACATATGAAAATGCTTTTGGGGTGATTCTGCAGTTTAGGTCACATATAAAATATGCTTTTGGGGTGATTCTGCAGTTTAGGTCACATATGAAAATACTTTTGGGTGATTCTGCAGTTCAGGTCACATATGAAAATGCTTTTGGGTTGATTCTGCAGTTTAGGTCACATATGAAAATGCTTTTGGGATGATTCTGCAGTTTAGGTCACATATGAAAATGCTTTTGGGGTGATTCTGCAGTTTAGGTCACATATGAAAATGCTTTTGGGGTGATTCTGCAGTTTAGGTCACATATGAAAATGCTTTTGGGGTTATTCTGCAGTTCAGGTCACATATGAAAATGCTTTTGGGTTGATTCTGCAGTTTAGGTCACATATGAAAATGCTTTAGGGTTGATTCTGCAGTTTAGGTCACATATGAAAATGCTTTTGGGTTGATTCTGCAGTTTAGGTCACATATGAAAATGCTTTTGGGTTGATTCTGCAGTTTAGGTCACATATGAAAATACTTTTGGGTTGATTCTGCAGTTTAGGTCACATATGAAAATGCTTTTGAGGTGATTCTGCAGTTTTGGTCACATATGAAAATGTTTTTGGGTTGATTCTGCAGATTAGATCACATATGAAAATGCTTTAGGGTTGATTCTGCAGATTAGGACACATATGAAAATGCTTTTGGGTTGATTCTGCAGTTTAGGTCACATATGAAAATGCTTTAGGGTTGATTCTGCAGATTAGGTCACATATGAAAATGCTTTAGGGTTGATTCTGCAGATTAGGTCACATATGAAAATGCTTTTGGGTTGATTCTGCAGTTTAGGTCACATATGAAAATGCTTTAGGGTTGATTCTGCAGATTAGGTCACATATGAAAATGCTTTAGGGTTGATTCTGCAGATTAGGTGACATATGAAAATGCTTTTGGGTTGATTCTGCAGTTTAGGTCACATATGAAAATGCTTTAGGGTTGATTCTGCAGATTAGGTCACATATGAAAATGCTTTTGGGGTGATTCTGCAGTTTCGGTCACATATGAAAATGCTTTTGGGGTTATTCTGCAGTTCAGGTCACATATGAAAATGCTTTTGGGTTGATTCTGCAGTTTAGGTCACATATGAAAATGCTTTTTGGTTGATTCTGCAGTTTAGGTTACATATGAAAATGCTTTTGGGTTTATTCTGCAGTTTAGGTCACATATGAAAATACTTTTGGGTTGATTCTGCAAGTTTAGGTCACATATGAAAATGCTTTTGGGGTGATTCTGCAGTTTAGGTCACATATAAAAATACTTTTGGGTTGATTCTGCAGTTTAGGTCACATATGAAAATACTTTTGGGTTGATTCTGCAGTTTAGGTCACATATGAAAATGCTTTTGAGGTGATTCTGCAGTTTTGGTCACATATGAAAATGCTTTTGGGTTGATTCTGCAGATTAGATCACATATGAAAATGCTTTAGGGTTGATTCTGCAGATTAGGACACATATGAAAATGCTTTTGGGTTGATTCTGCAGTTTAGGTCACATATGAAAATGCTTTAGGGTTGATTCTGCAGATTAGGTCACATATGAAAATGCTTTAGGGTTGATTCTGCAGATTAGGTCACATATGAAAATGCTTTGGGGTGATTCTGCAGTTTAGGTCACATATGAAAATGCTTTTGGGGTTATTCTGCAGTTCAGGTCACATATGAAAATGCTTTTGCGTTGATTCTGCAGTTTAGGTCACATATGAAAATGCTTTAGGGTTGATTCTGCAGTTTAGGTCACATATGAAAATGCTTTTGGGTTGATTCTGCAGTTTAGGTCACATATGAAAATGCTTTTGGGTTGATTCTGCAGTTTAGGTCACATATGAAAATACTTTTGGGTTGATTCTGCAGTTTAGGTCACATATGAAAATGCTTTTGAGGTGATTCTGCAGTTTTGGTCACATATGAAAATGTTTTTGGGTTGATTCTGCAGATTAGATCACATATGAAAATGCTTTAGGGTTGATTCTGCAGATTAGGACACATGTGAAAATGCTTTTGGGTTGATTCTGCAGTTTAGGTCACATATGAAAATGCTTTAGGGTTGATTCTGCAGATTAGGTCACATATGAAAATGCTTTAGGGTTGATTCTGCAGATTAGGTCACATATGAAAATGCTTTTGGGTTGATTCTGCAGTTTAGGTCACATATGAAAATGCTTTAGGGTTGATTCTGCAGATTAGGTCACATATGAAAATGCTTTAGGGTTGATTCTGCAGATTAGGTGACATATGAAAATGCTTTTGGGTTGATTCTGCAGTTTAGGTCACATATGAAAATGCTTTAGGGTTGATTCTGCAGATTAGGTCACATATGAAAATGCTTTTGGGGTGATTCTGCAGTTTCGGTCACATATGAAAATGCTTTTGGGGTTATTCTGCAGTTCAGGTCACATATGAAAATGCTTTTGGGTTGATTCTGCAGTTTAGGTCACATATGAAAATGCTTTTTGGTTGATTCTGCAGTTTAGGTTACATATGAAAATGCTTTTGGGTTTATTCTGCAGTTTAGGTCACATATGAAAATACTTTTGGGTTGATTCTGCAGTTTAGGTCACATATGAAAATGCTTTTGGGGTGATTCTGCAGTTTAGGTCACATATAAAAATACTTTTGGGTTGATTCTGCAGTTTAGGTCACATATGAAAATACTTTTGGGTTGATTCTGCAGTTTAGGTCACATATGAAAATGCTTTTGAGGTGATTCTGCAGTTTTGGTCACATATAAAAATGCTTTTGGGTTGATTCTGCAGATTAGATCACATATGAAAATGCTTTAGGGTTGATTCTGCAGATTAGGACACATATGAAAATGCTTTTGGGTTGATTCTGCAGTTTAGGTCACATATGAAAATGCTTTAGGGTTGATTCTGCAGATTAGGTCACATATGAAAATGCTTTAGGGTTGATTCTGCAGATTAGGTCACATATGAAAATGCTTTTGGGTTGATTCTGCAGTTTAGGTCACATATGAAAATGCTTTAGGGTTGATTCTGCAGATTAGGTCACATATGAAAATGCTTTAGGGTTGATTCTGCAGATTAGGTCACATATGAAAATGCTTTTGGGTTGATTCTGCAGTTTAGGTCACATATGAAAATGCTTTAGGGTTGAGTCTGCAGATTAGGTCACATATGAAAATGCTTTTGGGGTGATTCTGCAGTTTAGGTCACATATGAAAATGCTTTAGGGTTGATTCTGCAGATTAGCTCACATATGAAAATGCTTTAGGGTTGATTCTGCAGATTAGGTCACATATAAAAATGCTTTTGGGATGATTCTGCAGTTAGGTCACATATGAAAATGCTTTTGGGTTGATTCTGCAGTTTAGGTCACATATGAAAATTATTTTGGGTTGATTCTGCAGTTTAGGTCACATATGAAAATGCTTTAGGGTTGATTCTGCAGATTAGGTCACATATGAAAATGCTTTAGGGTTGATTCTGCAGATTAGGTCACATATGAAAATGCTTTTGGGTTGATTCTGCAGTTTAGGTCACATATGAAAATGCTTTAGGGTTGATTCTGCAGATTAGGTCACATATGAAAATGCTTTAGGGTTGATTCTGCAGATTAGGTGACATATGAAAATGCTTTTGGGTTGATTCTGCAGTTTAGGTCACATATGAAAATGCTTTAGGGTTGATTCTGCAGATTAGGTCACATATGAAAATGCTTTTGGGGTGATTCTGCAGTTTCGGTCACATATGAAAATGCTTTTGGGGTTATTCTGCAGTTCAGGTCACATATGAAAATGCTTTTGGGTTGATTCTGCAGTTTAGGTCACATATGAAAATGCTTTTTGGTTGATTCTGCAGTTTAGGTTACATATGAAAATGCTTTTGGGTTTATTCTGCAGTTTAGGTCACATATGAAAATACTTTTGGGTTGATTCTGCAGTTTAGGTCACATATGAAAATGCTTTTGGGGTGATTCTGCAGTTTAGGTCACATATAAAAATACTTTTGGGTTGATTCTGCAGTTTAGGTCACATATGAAAATACTTTTGGGTTGATTCTGCAGTTTAGGTCACATATGAAAATGCTTTTGAGGTGATTCTGCAGTTTTGGTCACATATGAAAATGCTTTTGGGTTGATTCTGCAGATTAGATCACATATGAAAATGCTTTAGGGTTGATTCTGCAGATTAGGACACATATGAAAATGCTTTTGGGTTGATTCTGCAGTTTAGGTCACATATGAAAATGCTTTAGGGTTGATTCTGCAGATTAGGTCACATATGAAAATGCTTTAGGGTTGATTCTGCAGATTAGGTCACATATGAAAATGCTTTGGGGTGATTCTGCAGTTTAGGTCACATATGAAAATGCTTTTGGGGTTATTCTGCAGTTCAGGTCACATATGAAAATGCTTTTGGGTTGATTCTGCAGTTTAGGTCACATATGAAAATGCTTTAGGGTTGATTCTGCAGTTTAGGTCACATATGAAAATGCTTTTGGGTTGATTCTGCAGTTTAGGTCACATATGAAAATGCTTTTGGGTTGATTCTGCAGTTTAGGTCACATATGAAAATACTTTTGGGTTGATTCTGCAGTTTAGGTCACATATGAAAATGCTTTTGAGGTGATTCTGCAGTTTTGGTCACATATGAAAATGTTTTTGGGTTGATTCTGCAGATTAGATCACATATGAAAATGCTTTAGGGTTGATTCTGCAGATTAGGACACATATGAAAATGCTTTTGGGTTGATTCTGCAGTTTAGGTCACATATGAAAATGCTTTAGGGTTGATTCTGCAGATTAGGTCACATATGAAAATGCTTTAGGGTTGATTCTGCAGATTAGGTCACATATGAAAATGCTTTTGGGTTGATTCTGCAGTTTAGGTCACATATGAAAATGCTTTAGGGTTGATTCTGCAGATTAGGTCACATATGAAAATGCTTTAGGGTTGATTCTGCAGATTAGGTGACATATGAAAATGCTTTTGGGTTGATTCTGCAGTTTAGGTCACATATGAAAATGCTTTTGGGTTGATTCTGCAGATTAGGTCACATATGAAAATGCTTTTGGGGTGATTCTGCAGTTTCGGTCACATATGATAATGCTTTTGGGGTTATTCTGCAGTTCAGGTCACATATGAAAATGCTTTTGGGTTGATTCTGCAGTTTAGGTCACATATGAAAATGCTTTTTGGTTGATTCTGCAGTTTAGGTTACATATGAAAATGCTTTTGGGTTTATTCTGCAGTTTAGGTCACATATGAAAATACTTTTGGGTTGATTCTGCAGTTTAGGTCACATATGAAAATGCTTTTGGGGTGATTCTGCAGTTTAGGTCACATATAAAAATACTTTTGGGTTGATTCTGCAGTTTAGGTCACATATGAAAATACTTTTGGGTTGATTCTGCAGTTTAGGTCACATATGAAAATGCTTTTGAGGTGATTCTGCAGTTTTGGTCACATATGAAAATGCTTTTGGGTTGATTCTGCAGATTAGATCACATATGAAAATGCTTTAGGGTTGATTCTGCAGATTAGGACACATATGAAAATGCTTTTGGGTTGATTCTGCAGTTTAGGTCACATATGAAAATGCTTTAGGGTTGATTCTGCAGATTAGGTCACATATGAAAATGCTTTAGGGTTGATTCTGCAGATTAGGTCACATATGAAAATGCTTTTGGGTTGATTCTGCAGTTTAGGTCACATATGAAAATGCTTTAGGGTTGATTCTGCAGATTAGGTCACATATGAAAATGCTTTAGGGTTGATTCTGCAGATTAGGTCACATATGAAAATGCTTTTGGGTTGATTCTGCAGTTTAGGTCACATATGAAAATGCTTTAGGGTTGATTCTGCAGATTAGGTCACATATGAAAATGCTTTTGGGGTGATTCTGCAGTTTAGGTCACATATGAAAATGCTTTAGGGTTGATTCTGCAGATTAGCTCACATATGAAAATGCTTTAGGGTTGATTCTGCAGATTAGGTCACATATAAAAATGCTTTTGGGATGATTCTGCAGTTAGGTCACATATGAAAATGCTTTTGGGTTGATTCTGCAGTTTAGGTCACATATGAAAATTATTTTGGGTTGATTCTGCAGTTTAGGTCACATATGAAAATGCTTTTGGGGTGATTCTGCAGTTCAGGTCACATATGAAAATGCTTTTGGGGTAATTCTGCAGTTTAGGTCACATATAAAATATGCTTTTGGGGTGATTCTGCAGTTTAGGTCACATAGTAAAATGCTTTTGGGGTGATTCTGCAGTTTAGGTCACATATGAAAATGCTTTTGAGGTGATTCTGCAGTTTAGGTCACATATGAAAATGCTTTTGGGGTGATTCTGCAGTTTAGGTCACATATGAAAATGCTTTTGGGGTGATTCTGCAGTTTAGGTCACATATGAAAATGCTTTTGGGGTGATTCTGCAGTTTGGGTCACATATGAAAATGCTTTTGGGTTGATTCTGCAGTAAAGGTCACATATGAAAATTATTTTGTGTTGATTCTGCAGATGAGGTCACATATAAAATATGCTTTTGGGGTGATTCTGCAGTTTAGGTAACATATGAAAATGCTTTTGGGGTGATTCTGCAGTTTAGGTCACATATAAAATATGCTTTTGGGGTGATTCTGCAGTTTAGGTCACATATGAAAATGCTTTTGGGGTTGATTCTGCAGTTTAGGTCACATATGAAAATGCTTTTGGGGTTGATTCTGCAGTTTAGGTCACATATGAAAATGCTTTTGGGGTTGATTCTGCAGTTTAGGTCACATATGAAAATGCTTTCGGGGTTGATTCTGCAGTTTAGGTCACATATGAAAATGCTTTTGGAGTGATTCTGCAGTTTAGGTCACATATGAAAATGCTTTTGGGTTGATTCTGCAGTTTAGGTCACATATAAAATATGCTTTTGGGTTGATTCTGCAGTTTAGATCACATATGAAAATGCTTTTGGGTTGATTCTGCAGATTAAGTCACATATAAAATATGCTTTTGGGGTGATTCTGCAGTTTAGGTAACATATGAAAATGCTTTTGGGGTGATTCTGCAGTTTAGGTCACATATGAAAATGCTTTTGGGGTGATTCTGCAGTTTAGGTCACATATGAAAATGCTTTTGGGTTGAATGTTCAGTTTAGGTCACATATGAAAATGCTTTTGGGTTGATTCTGCAGATTAGGTCACATATAAAATATGCTTTTGGGGTGATTCTGCAGTTTAGGTCACATATAAAATATGCTTTTGGGGTGATTCTGCAGTATAGGTAACATATGAAAATGCTTTTGGGTTAATTCTGCAGTTCAGGTCACATATAAAATATGCTTTTGAAGGGATTCTGCAGTTTAGGTCACATATGAAAATGGTTTTGGGTTGATTCTGCAGATTAGGTCACATATAAAATATGCTTTTGAGGTGATTCTGCAGTTTGGGTCACATATGAAAATGCTTTTGGGTTGATTCTGCAGTTTAGGTCACATTTAAAATATGCTTTTGTGGATGATTCTGCAGTTTAGGTCACATATAAAAATGCTTTTGGGTTGATTCTGCAGATTAGGTCACATATAATATATGCTTTTGGGTTGATTCTGCAGTTTAGGTGACATATGAAAATGCTTTTGGGGTGATTCTGCAGTTAAGGTCACATATGAAAATGCTTTTGGGGTGATTCTGCAGTTAAGGTCACATATAAAAATGCTTTTGGGGTGATTCTGCAGTTAAGGTCACATATAAAAATTCTTTTGGGGTGATTCTGCAGTTTAGGTTACATATGAAAATACTTTTGGGTTGATTCTGAAGTTTAGGTCACATATGAAAATACTTTTGGGTTGATTCTGCAGTTTAGGTCACATATGAAAATGCTTTTGGGTTGATTCTGCAGTTTAGGTCACATATGAAAATGCTTTTGTGGATGATTCTACAGTTTAGGTCACATATGAAAATGCTTTTTGGGTGATTCTACAGTTTAGGTCACATATGAAAATGCTTTTGGGGTGATTCTGCAGTTTAGGTCACATATGAAAATGTTTTTGGGTTGATTCTGCAGTTTAGGTCACATATGAAAATGCTTTTAGGTTGATTCTGCAGTTAAGGTCACATATAAAAATGCTTTTGGGGTGATTCTGCAGTTAAGGTCACATATAAAAATTCTTTTGGGGTGATTCTGCAGTTTAGGTTACATATGAAAATGCTTTTGGGTTCATTCTGAAGTTTAGGTCACATATGAAAATACTTTTGGGTTGATTCTGCAGTTTAGGTCACATATGAAAATGCTTTTGGGGTGATTCTGCAGTTTAGGTCACATATAAAAATACTTTTGGGTTGATTCTGCAGTTTAGGTCACATATGAAAATGCTTTAGGGTTGATTCTGCAGTTTAGGTTACATATGAAAATGCTTTTGGGGTGATTCTACAGTTTAGGTCACATATGAAAATACTTTTGGGTTGATTCTGCAGTTTAGGTCACATATGAAAATGCTTTTGGGTTGATTCTGCAGTTTAGGTCACATATAAAAATGCTTTTGGGTTGATTCTGCAGTTTAGGTCACATATGAAAATGCTTTGGGGTTGATTCTGCAGTTAAGGTCACATATGAAAATGCTTTAGGGTTGATTCTGCAGTTTAGGTCACATATGAAAATGCTTTTGGGTTGATTCTGCAGTTAAGGTCACATATGAAAATGCTTTGGGGTTGATTCTGCAGTTAAGGTCAGATATAAAAATGCTTTTGGGGTGATTCTGCAGTTTAGGTCACATATGAAAATGCTTTTGGGGTGATTCTGCAGTTTAGGTCACATATGAAAATACTTTTGGGTTGATTCTGCAGTTTAGGTCACATATGAAAATGCTTTAGGGTTGATTCTGCAGTTTAGGTCACATATGAAAATGCTTTTGAGGTGATTCTGCAGTTTTGGTCACATATGAAAATGCTTTTGGGTTGATTCTGCAGATTAGATCACATATGAAAATGCTTTAGGGTTGATTCTGCAGATTAGGACACATATGAAAATGCTTTTGGGTTGATTCTGCAGTTTAGGTCACATATGAAAATGCTTTAGGGTTGATTCTGCAGATTAGGTCACATATGAAATTGCTTTAGGGTTGATTCTGCAGATTAGGTCACATATGAAAATGCTTTTGGGTTGATTCTGCAGTTTAGGTCACATATGAAAATGCTTTAGGGTTGATTCTGCAGATTAGGTCACATATGAAAATGCTTTAGGGTTGATTCTGCAGTTTAGGTCACATATGAAAATGCTTTTGGGGTGATTCTGCAGTTTAGGTCACATATAAAAATACTTTTGGGTTGATTCTGCAGTTTAGGTCACATATGAAAATACTTTTGGGTTGATTCTGCAGTTTAGGTCACATATGAAAATGCTTTTGGGGTGATTCTGCAGTTTAGGTCACATATAAAAATACTTTTGGGTTGATTCTGCAGTTTAGGTCACATATGAAAATGCTTTAGGGTTGATTCTTCAGTTTAGGTCACATATGAAAATGCTTTTGAGGTGATTCTGCAGTTTTGGTCACATATGAAAATGCTTTTGGGTTGATTCTGCAGATTAGATCACATATGAAAATGCTTTAGGGTTGATTCTGCAGATTAGGACACATATGAAAATGCTTTTGGGTTGATTCTGCAGTTTAGGTCACATATGAAAATGCTTTAGGGTTGATTCTGCAGATTAGGTCACATATGAAAATGCTTTAGGGTTGATTCTGCAGATTAGGTCACATATGAAAATGCTTTTGGGTTGATTCTGCAGTTTAGGTCACATATGAAAATGCTTTAGGGTTGATTCTGCAGATTAGGTCACATATGAAAATGCTTTTGGGTTGATTCTGCAGTTTAGGTCACATATGAAAATGCTTTAGGGTTGATTCTGCAGATTAGCTCACATATGAAAATGCTTTAGGGTTGATTCTGCAGATTAGGTCACATATAAAAATGCTTTTGGGATGATTCTGCAGTTAGGTCACATATGAAAATGCTTTTGGGTTGATTCTGCAGTTTAGGTCACATATGAAAATGCTTTTGGGTTGATTCTGCAGTTTAGGTCACATATGAAAATGCTTTTGGGGTGATTCTGCAGTTCAGGTCACATATGAAAATGCTTTTGGGGTAATTCTGCAGTTTAGGTCACATATAAAATATGCTTTTGGGGTGATTCTGCAGTTTAGGTCACATAGTAAAATGCTTTTGGGGTGATTCTGCAGTTTAGGTCACATATGAAAATGCTTTTGAGGTGATTCTGCAGTTTAGGTCACATATGAAAATGCTTTTGGGGTGATTCTGCAGTTTAGGTCACATATGAAAATACTTTTGGGGTGATTCTGCAGTTTAGGTCACATATGAAAATGCTTTTGGGGTGATTCTGCAGTTAAGGTCACATATGACAATGCTTTTGGGGTGATTCTGCAGTTTGGGTCACATATGAAAATGCTTTTGGGTTGATTCTGCAGTAAAGGTCACATATGAAAATTATTTTGTGTTGATTCTGCAGATTAGGTCACATATAAAATATGCTTTTGGGGTGATTCTGCAGTTTAGGTAACATATGAAAATGCTTTTGGGGTGATTCTGCGGTTGAGGTCACATATAAAATATGCTTTTGGGGTGATTCTGCAGTTTAGGTCACATATGAAAATGCTTTTGGGGTTGATTCTGCAGTTTAGGTCACATATGAAAATGCTTTTGGGGTTGATTCTGCAGTTTAGGTCACATATGAAAATGCTTTTGGGGTTGATTCTGCAGTTTAGGTCACATATGAAAATGCTTTTGGGGTGATTCTGCAGTTTAGGTCACATATGAAAATGCTTTTGGGTTGATTCTGCAGTTTAGGTCACATATAAAATATGCTTTTGGGTTGATTCTGCAGTTTAGATCACATATGAAAATGCTTTTGGGTTGATTCTGCAGATTAAGTCACATATAAAATATGCTTTTGGGGTGATTCTGCAGTTTAGGTAACATATGAAAATGCTTTTGGGGTGATTCTGCAGTTTAGGTCACATATGAAAATGCTTTTGGGGTGATTCTGCAGTTTAGGTCACATATGAAAATGCTTTTGGGTTGAATGTTCAGTTTAGGTCACATATGAAAATGCTTTTGGGTTGATTCTGCAGATTAGATCACATATAAAATATGCTTTTGGGGTGATTCTGCAGTTTAGGTCACATATAAAATATGCTTTTGGGGTGATTCTGCAGTTTAGGTCACATATGAAAATGCTTTTGGGGTGATTCTGCAGTTAAGGTCACATATGAAAATGCTTTTGGGGTGATTCTGCAGTTTGGGTCACATATGAAAATGCTTTTGGGTTGATTCTGCAGTAAAGGTCACATATGAAAATTATTTTGGGTTGATTCTGCAGATTAGGTCACATATAAAATATGCTTTTGGGGTGATTCTGCAGTTTAGGTAACATATGAAAATGCTTTTGGGGTGATTCTGCAGTTTAGGTCACATATAAAATATGCTTTTGGGGTGATTCTGCAGTTTAGGTCACATATGAAAATGCTTTTGGGGTTGATTCTGCAGTTTAGGTCACATATGAAAATGCTTTTGGGGTTGATTCTGCAGTTTAGGTCACATATGAAAATGCTTTTGGGGTTGATTCTGCAGTTTAGGTCACATATGAAAATGCTTTTGGAGTGATTCTGCAGTTTAGGTCACATATGAAAATGCTTTTGGGTTGATTCTGCAGTTTAGGTCACATATAAAATATGCTTTTGGGTTGATTCTGCAGTTTAGATCACATATGAAAAGGCTTTTGGGTTGATTCTGCAGATTAAGTCACATATAAAATATGCTTTTGGGGTGATTCTGCAGTTTAGGTAACATATGAAAATGCTTTTGGGGTGATTCTGCAGTTTAGGTCACATATGTAAAATGCTTTTGGGGTGATTCTTCAGTTTAGGTCACATATGAAAATGCTTTTGGGTTGAATGTTCAGTTTAGGTCACATATGAAAATGCTTTTGGGTTGATTCTGCAGATTAGGTCACATATAAAATATGCTTTTGGGGGTGATTCTGCAGTTTAGGTCACATATAAAATATGCTTTTGGGGTGATTCTGCAGTATAGGTAACATATGAAAATGCTTTTTGGTTGATTCTGCAGTTCAGGTCACATATAAAATATGCTTTTGAGGTGATTCTGCAGTTTGGGTCACATATGAAAATGCTTTTGGGTTGATTCTGCAGTTTAGGTCACATTTAAAATATGCTTTTGTGGATGATTCTGCAGTTTAGGTCACATATGAAAATGCTTTTGGGTTGATTCTGCAGATTAGGTCACATATAATATATGCTTTTGGGTTGATTCTGCAGTTTAGGTCACATATGAAAATGCTTTTGGGGTGATTCTGCAGTTTAGGTCACATATAAAATATGCTTTTGGGGTGATTCTGCAGTTTAGGTCACATATGAAAATGCTTTTGGGGTGATTCTGCAGTTAAGGTCACATATGAAAATGCTTTTGAGGTGATTCTGCAGTTTAGGTCACATATGAAAATGCTTTTGGGTTGATTCTGCAGTAAAGGTCACATATGAAAATGATTTTGGGTTGATTCTGCAGATTAGGTCACATATAAAATATGCTTTTGGAGTGATTCTGCAGTTAAGGTAACATATGAAAAGGCTTTTGGGTTGATTCTGCAGATTAGGTCACATATAAAATATGCTTTTGGGGTGATTCTGCAGTTTAGGTAACATATGAAAATGCTTTTGGGGTGATTCTGCAGTTTAGGTCACATATAGAATATGCTTTTGGGGTGATTCTGCAGTTTAGGTCACATATGAAAATGTTTTCGGGTGATTATGCAGTTTAGGTCACATACGAAAAGGCTTTTGGGTTGATTCTGCAGATTAGGTCACATATAAAATATGCTTTTGGGGTGATTCTGCAGTTTAGGTCACATATGAAAATGCTTTTAGGGTGATTCTGCAGTTTAGGTCACATATGAAAATACTTTTGGGTTGATTCTGCAGTTTAGGTCACATATAAAATATGCTTTTGGGGGGATTCTGCAGTTTAGGTCACATATGAAAATGCTTTTGGGTTGATTCTGCAGATTAGGTCACATATAAAATATGCTTTTGGGGTGATTCTGCAGTTTGGGTCACATATGAAAATGCTTTTTGGTTGATTCTGCAGTTTAGGTCACATATAAAATATGCTTTTGGGGTGATTCTGCAGTTTAGGTCACATATGAAAATGCTTTTGGGTTGATTCTGCAAATTAGGTCACATATAAAATATACTTTTGGGGTGATTCTGCAGTTTAGGTCACATATGAAAATGCTTTTGGGGTGATTCTGCAGTTTAGGTCACATATGAAAATGCTTTTTGGTTGATTCTGCAGTTTATGTCACATATAAAATATGCTTTTAGGGTGATTCTGCAGTTTAGGTCACATATGAAAATGCTTCTGGGGTGATTCTGCAGTTAAGGTCGGATATGAAAATGCTTTTGGGGTGATTCTGCAGTTTAGGTCACATATGAAAATGCTTTTCGGTTGATTCTGCAGTTGAGGTCACATATGAAAATGCTTTTGGGTTGATTCTGCAGATTAGGTCACATATAAAATATGCTTTTGGGGTGATTCTGCAGTTTAGGTCACATATGAAAATGCTTTTGGGGTTATTCTGCAGTTTAGGTCACATATAAAATATGCTTTTAGGGTGATTCTGCAGTTTAGGTCACAATAAAAATGCTTCTGGGGTGATTCTGCAGTTAAGGTCACATATGAAAATGCTTTTGAGGTGATTCTGCAGTTTAGGTCACATATGAAAATGCTTTTGGGTTAGTTCTGCAGTAAAGGTCACATATGAAAATGATTTTGGGTTGATTCTGCAGATTAGGTCACATATAAAATATGCTTTTGGGGTGACTCTGCAGTTAAGGTCACATATGAAAATGCTTTTGGGTTATTCTGCAGATTAGGTCACATATAAAATATGCTTTTGGAGTGATTTGGCAGTTTACGTCACATATGAAAATGCTTTTGGGTTGATTCTGCAGTTAAGGTCACATATGAAAATGCTTTTGAGGTGATTCTGCAGTTTAGGTCACATATGAAAATGCTTTTGGGTTGATTCTGCAGTTAAGGTCACATATGAAAATGCTTTTTGGTTGATTCTGCAGTTTAGGTCACATATGAAAATGCTTTTGGGTTGATTCTGCAGTTAAGGTCACATATGAAAATGCTTTTTGGTTGATTCTGCAGTTTAGGTCACATATGAAAATGCTTTTGGGTTGATTCTGCAGATTAGATCACATATGAAAATGCTTTTGAGGTGATTCTGCAGTTAAGGTCATATATGAAAATGCTTTTTGGGTTGATTCTGCAGTTTAGGTCAAATATGAAAATGCTTTTGGGGTGATTTTGCAGTTAAGGTCACATATGAATATGCTTTTGGGTTGATTCTGCAGATTAGATCACATATGAAAATGCTTTTGGGGTGATTCTGCAGTTAAGGTCACATATGAAAATGCTTTTGGGTTGATTCTGCAGTTTAGGTCAAATATGAAAATGCTTTTGGGGTGATTCTGCAGTTTAGGTCTCATATGAAAATGCTTTTTGTTGATTCTGCAGTTTAGGTCACATATGAAAATGCTTTTGGGTTGATTCTGCGGTTAAGGTGACATATGAAAATGCTTTTGGGTTTATTCTGCAGTTTAGGTCACATATGAAAATGCTTTTGGGTTGATTCTGCAGATTAGATCACATATGAAAATGCTTTTGAGGTGATTCTGCAGTTAAGGTCATATATGAAAATGCTTTTGGGGTCATTCTGCAGTTAAGGTCACATATGAAAATGCTTTTGGGTTGATTCTGCAGTTTAGGTCAAATATGAAAATGCTTTTGGGGTGATTCTGCAGTTTAGGTCTCATATGAAAATGCTTTTGAGGTTATTCTGCAGTTCAGGTCCGGTATAAAATATGGTTTTGCGGTGATTCTGCAGTTTAGGTCACATATAAAATATTCTTTTGGGGTGATTCTGCAGTTTAGGTCACATATGAAAATGCTTTTTGGTTGATTCTGCAGATTAGGTCACATATGAAAATGCTTTTTGGTTGATTCTGCAGTTTAGGTCACATATGAAAATGCTTTTTGGTTGATTCTGCAGTTTAGGTCACATATGAAAATGCTTTTGGGGTGATTCTGCAGTTTAGGTCACATATGAAAATGCTTTTGGGGTGATTCTGCAGTTTAGGTCACATATGAAAATGCTTTTGGGGTGATTCTGCAGTTTAGGTCACATATGAAAATGCTTTTGGGGTGATTCTGCAGTTTAGGTCACATATAAAATATTCTTTTGGGTGATTCTGCAGTTTAGGTCACATATGAAAATGCTTTTGAGGTGATTCTGCAGTTTATGTCACATATGAAAATGCTTTTTGGTTGATTCTGCAGTTTATGTCACATATAAAAATGCTTTTGGGTTTATTCTGCAGTTTAGGTCACATATGAAAATGCTTTTGGGTTTATTCTGCAGTTAAGGTCACATATGAAAAAGCGTTTTGGTTGATTCTGCAGTGTATGTCACATATAAAAAAGCTTTTGGGGTGATTCTGCAGTTTAGGTCACATATAAAAATGTTTTTGGGTTTATTCTGCAGTTTAGGTCACATATAAAAAAGCTTTTTGGTTGATTCTGCAGTTTATGTCACATATAAAAAAGCTTTTGGGTTGATTCTGCAGTTTAGGTCACATATAAAAATGCTTTTGGGTTTATTCTGCAGTTTAGGTCACATATGAAAATGCTTTTGGGTTGATTCTGCAGTTAATGTCACATATAAAAATGCTTTTTGGTTTATTCTGCAGTTTAGGTCACATATGAAAATGCTTTTGAGGTGATTCTGCAGTTTAGGTCACATATAAAAATGCTTTTGAGGTGATTCTTCAGTTTAGGTCACATATAAAAAAGCTTTTTGGTTGATTCTGCAGTTTAGGTCACATATAAAAAAGCTTTTGGGGTGATTCTGCAGTTTAGGTCACATATAAAAATGCTTTTGGGTTGATTCTGCAGATTAGGTCACATATAAAAAAGCTTTTTGGTTGATTCTGCAGTTTATGTCACATATAAAAATGCTTTTGGGGTGATTCTGCAGTTTAGGTCACATATAAAAATGCTTTTACGTTTATTCTGCAGTTTAGGTCACATATAAAAATGCTTTTGGGTTGATTCTGCAGTTAAGGTCACATATGAAAATGCTTTTTGGTTGATTCTGCAGTTTAGGTCACATATGAAAATGCTTTTGAGGTGATTCTGCAGTTTAGGTCACATATGAAAATGCTTTTGGGTTGATTCTGCAGATTAGGTCACATATGAAAATGATTTTGGGTTGATTCTGCAGTTAAGGTCACATATGAAAATGCTTTTGAGGTGATTCTGCAGTTTAGGTCACATATAAAAATGCTTTTAGGTTTATTCTGCAGTTTAGGTCACATATGAAAATGCTTTTTGGTTGATTCTGCAGTTAAGGTCACATATGAAAATGCTTTTTGGTTGATTCTGCAGTTTAGGTCACATATGAAAAGGCTTTTGAGGTGATTCTGCAGTTTAGGTCACATATGAAAATGCTTTTGGGTTGATTCTGCAGTTAAGGTCACATATGAAAATGCTTTTGAGGTGATTCTGCAGTTTAGGTCACATATGAAATATGCTTTTGGGTTGATTCTGCAGTTTAGGTCACATATGAAAATGCTTTTGGGTTGATTCTGCAGTTTAGGTCACATATGAAAATGCTTTTGGGTTTATTCTGCAGTTTAGGTCACATATGAAAATGCTTTTGAGGTGATTCTGCAGTTTAGGTCTCATATGAAAATGCTTTTGAGGTGATTCTGCAGTTTAGGTCACGTATGAAAATGCTTTTGAGGTGATTCTGCAGTTTAGGTCACATATGAAAATGCTTTTTGGTTGATTCTGCAGATTAGGTCACATATGAAAATGCTTTTTGGTTGATTCTGCAGTTTAGGTCACATATGAAAATGCTTTTGGGGTGATTCTGCAGATTAGGTCACATAAGAAAAATTGTTTTAAGGTGATTCGGCAGGTTAGGTCACATATTAAAATGCTTTTGCGGTGATTCTGCAGTTTAGGTCACATTTGAAAATGCTTTTGGGGTGATTCTACAGTTTAGGTCACATATGAAAATGCTTTTGGGTTGATTCTGCAGTTTAGGTCACATATGAAAATGCTTTTGGGGTTATTCTGCAGTTTAGGTCACATATGAAAATGCTTTTGGGGTGATTCTGCAGTTTAGGTCACATGAAAATGCTTTTAGATGTATTATGCAGCTAAGGTCACATATAAAATATGCTTTTAAAGTGCTTCTGCAGTTAAGGTAAGATATGAAAATGCTTTTGGTTAATTCTGCAATTTAGGTCACATATAAAAAAGCTGTTGGGGTGATTCTGCAGTTGAGGTAACATATGAAAATGCTTTTGGAGTGATTCTGCAGTATAGGTCACATATGACAATGCTTTTGGGCTGATTCTGCAGTTGAGGTCAAATATGAAAAATGCTTTTGTGTGATTCTGCAGTTTAGGTCACATATTAAAATGCTTTTGGGATGATTCTGCAGTTTAGATCACATATTAAAATGCTTTTGGGGTGATTCTGCAGTTTAGGTCACATATAAAAATGCTTTTGGGTGATTCTGCAGTTTAGGTAACATGTAGATGCTTTTGGGTTGATTCTGCAGTTTAGGTCACATGAAAATGCTTTTAGATTGATTATGCAGATAAGGTCACATATAAAAAATTGTTTTAAGGTGATTCTGCAGGTTAGGTCACATATAAAAAAGCTGTTGGGGTGATTCTGCAGTTAGGGTAACATATGAAAATGCTTTTGGGGTACTTCTGGAGGTGTGGTCACATATGAAAATGCTTTTGGGATGATTCTGCAGTTTAGGTCACATATAAAAAAGCTGTTGGGGTGATTCTGCAGTTGAGGTAACATATGAAAATGCTTTTGGGGTGATTCTGCAGTTAAGGTCACATATGCAAATGCTTTTGGGTTGATTCTGCAGTTAAGGTCACATATGAAAAAACTTTTGGGTGATTCTGCAGTTTAGGTCACATATGACAATGCTTTTGGGCTGATTCTGCCGTTTAGGTAACATATGCAAATGCTTTTGGGTGATTCTGCAGTTTAGGTCACATATAAAAAATTGTTTTCAGGTGATTCTGCAGTTTAGGTCACATATAAAAATGCTTTTGGGGCGATTCTGCAGTTTAGATCACATATGAAAATGCTTTTGGGTTGATTCTGCAGTTTAGGTCACATATGAAAATGCTTTTTGGGGGATTCTGAAGATTAGGTCACATATAAAATATGCTTTTGGGGTGATTCTGCAGTTTAGGTCACATATAAAAATGCTTTTGGGGTGATTCTGCAGTTTAGGTCACATATGAAAATGCTTTTGGGTTGATTCTGCAGTTTAGGTCACATATGAAAATGTTTTTGGGTGATTCTGCAGTTTAGGTCACATATGAAAATGCTTTTGGGGTGATTCTGCAGTTTAGGTCACATATGAAAATGCTTTTGGGTTGATTCTGCAGTTTAGGTCACATATGAAAATGCTTTTGGGTGGATTCTGCAGATTAGGTCTCATATAAAATATGCTTTTGGGGTGATTCTGCAGTTTAGGTCACATATGAAAATGCTTTTGGGGTGATTCTGCAGTTTAGGTCAAATATAAAATATGCTTTTGGGGTGATTCTGCAGTTTAGGTCACATATGAAAATGCTTTAGGGTTGATTCTGCAGATTAGGTCACATATAAAATATGATTTTGGGGTAATTCTGCAGTTTAGGTCACATATAAAAAAGCTGTTGGGGTGATTCTGCAGTTAGGGTAACATATGAAAATGCTTTTGGGGTACTTCTGGAGGTTTGGTCACATATGAAAATGCTTTTGGGGTGATTCTGCAGTTTAGGTCACATATAAAAAAGCTGACAGGGTGATTCTGCAGTTGAGGTAACATATGCAAATGCTTTTGGGGTGATTCTGCAGTTAAGGTCACATATGCCAATGCTTTTGGGGTGATTCTGCAGTTAAGGTCACATATGAAAATGCTTTTGAGTGATTCTGCAGTTTAGGTCACATATGACAATGCTTTTGGGCTGATTCTGCCGTTTAGGTCACATATGCAAATGCTTTTGGGTGATTCTGCAGTTTAGGTCACATATGAAAATGCTTTTGGGTGGATTCTGCAGTTTAGGTCACATATTAAAATGCTTTTGGGTTGATTCTGCAGTTTAGGTCACATATGAAAATGCTTTTGGGGGGATTCTGCAGTTTAGGTCACATATTACAATGCTTTTAGGCTGATACTTTCAGTTTAGGTCACATATGCAAATGCTTTTGGGGTGATTCTGCAGTTTAGGTCACATATGAAATATGCTTTTGGGGTGATTCTGCAGTTTAGGTCACATATAAAATATGCTTTTGGGGTGATTCTGCAGTTTAGGTCACATATAAAAATGCTTTTGGGTTGATTCTGCAGTTAAGGTCACATATAAAATATGCTTTTGGGGTGATTCTGCAGTTTAGGTCACATATAAAAATGCTTTTGGGTTGATTCTGCAGTTTAGGTCACATATGAAAAATGCTTTTGGGTGATTCTGCAGTTTAGGTCACATATGAAAAATGCTTTTGGGTGATTCTGCAGTTTAGGTCACATATGCAAATGCTTTTGGGCTGATTCTGCAGTTTAGGTCACATATGCAAATGCTTTTGGGTGATTCTGCAGTTTAGGTCACATATGAAAATGCTTTTGGGTTGATTCTGCAGTTTAGGTCACATGAAAATGCTTTTAGATTGATTATGCAGTTTAGGTCACATATAAAATATGCTTTTGGGGTGATTCTGCAGTTAAGGTCACATATAAAATATGCTTTTGGGGTGATTCTGCAGTTTAGGTCACATATAAAAATGCTTTTGGGTTGATTCTGCAGTTGAGGTCACATATAAAAAAGCTGTTGGGGTGATTCTGTAGTTTAGGTCACATATGAAAACGCTTTTGGGTTATTCTGCAATTTAGGTCACATATTAAAATGCTTTTGGGTTGATTCTGCAGTATAGGTAACATATGAAAATGCTTTTGGGGTGATTCTGCAGTTAAGGTCACATATAAAAATTGTTTTAAAGTGATTCTGCAGTTTAGGTCACATATGAAAAATGCTTTTGGGTGATTCTGCAGTTTAGGTCACATATGAAAAATGCTTTTGGGTGATTCTGCAGTTTCGGTCACATATGAAAATGCTTTTGGGGTGATTCTGCAGTTTAGGTCACATATGCAAATGCTTTTGGGTTGATTCTGCAGTTTAGGTCACATATGAAAATGCTTTTTGGTTGATTCTGCAGTTAAAGTCACATATAAAAAATTGTTTTAACATGATTCTGCAGTTTAGGTCACATATGAAAAATGCTTTTGGGTGATTCTGCAGTTTAGGTCACATATAAAAATGCTTTTGGGTTAATTCTGCAGTTTAGGTCACATATGAAAAATGCTTTTGGGTGATTCTGCAGTGTAGGTCACATATAAAAATGCTTTTGGGGTGATTCTGCAGTTTAGGTCACATATAAAAATGCTTTTGGGTTGATTCTGCAGTTTAGGTCACATATGAAAATGCTTTTGGGATGATTCTGCAGTGTAGATCACATATTAAAATGCTTTTGGGATGATTCTGCAGTTTAGGTCACATATAAAAATGCTTTTGGGTTGATTCTGCAGTTTAGGTCACATGAAAATGCTTTTAGATTGATTATGCAGTTTAGGTCACATATAAAATATGTCTTTAAGGTGCTTCTGCAGTTTAGGTCACATATGAAAATGCTTCTGGGTTGATTCTGCAGTTGAGGTCACATATAAAAAAGCTGTTGGGGTGATTCTGTAGTTTAGGTCACATATGAAAATGCTTTTGGAGTGATTCTGCAGTTTAGGTCACATATAAAATATGCTTTTGGGTTGATTCTGCAGTTTAGGTCACATATGAAAAATGCTTTTGGGTGATTCTGCAGTTTAGGTCACATATGAAAAATGCTTTTGGGGTGATTCTGCAGTTTAGGTCACATATGAAAATGCTTTTGGGGTGATTCTGCAGTTTAGGTCACATATGCAAATGCTTTTGGGTGATTCTGCAGTTTAGGTCACATATGAAAATGCTTTTTGGTTGATTCTGCAGTTAAAGTCACATATAAAAAATTGTTTTAACATGATTCTGCAGTTTAGGTCACATATGAAAAATGCTTTTGGGTGATTCTGCAGTTTAGGTCACATATGAAAATGCTTTTGGGTGATTCTGCAGGTTAGGTCACATATAAAAATGCTTTTGGGTGATTCTGCAGTTTAGGTCACATATGAAAATGCTTTTGGGGTCATTCTGCAGTTTAGGTCACATATGAAAATGCTTTTGGGGTGATTCTGCAGTTTAGGTCACATATGAAAATACTTTTGGGTTGATTCTGCAGTTTAGGTCACATATAAAAATGCTTTTGGGTTGATTCTGCAGTTTAGGTCACATATGAAAATGCTTTTGGGTTGATTCTGCAGATTAGGTCACATATGAAAATGCTTTTGGGGTGATTCTGCAGTTTAGGTCACATATGAAAATGCTTTTCGGATGATTCTGCAGTTTAGGTCACATATAAAAATGCTTTTGGGTTGATTCTGCAGTTAAGGTCACATATGAAAATGCTTTTGGGTTGATTGTGCAGTTTACGTCACATATGAAAATGCTTTTGGGTTGATTCTGCAGTTCCGGTCACATATGAAAATGCTTTTGGGATGATTCTGCAGTGTAGATCACATATTAAAATGCTTTTGGGGTGATTCTGCAGTTAAGGTCACATATGAAAATGCTTTTGGGTGATTCTGCAGTTTAGGTCACATATGAAAATGCTTTTGGGTTGATTCTGCAGTTTAGGTCACATATAAAAATGCTTTTGGGTGATTCTGCAGTTTAGGTCACATATTACAATGCTTTTGGGCTGATTCTGCAGTTTAGGTCACATATGCAAATGCTTTTGGGTGATTCTGCAGTTTAGGTCACATATGAAAATGCTTTTTGGTTGATTCTGCAGTTAAAGTCACATATAAAAAATTGTTTTAACATGATTCTGCAGTTTAGGACACATATAAAATATGCTTTTGGGGTGATTCTGCAGTTTAGGTCACATATGAAAATGCGTTTGGGGTGATTCTACAGTTTAGGTCACATATGAAAATGCTTTTGGGGTGATTCTGCAGTTTAGGTCACATATGAAAATGCTTTTGGGTTGATTCTGCAGTTTAGGTCACATATGAAAATGCTTTTAGGGTGATTCTACAGTTTAGGTCACATATGAAAATGCTTTTGGGTTGATTCTGCAGTTTAGGTCACATATGAAAATGCTTTTGGGCTGATTCTGCAGTTTAGGTCACATATGAAAATGCTTTTGGGGTGATTCTGCAGTTTATGTCACATATGAAAATGCTTTTGGGATGATTCTGCAGTTGAGGTCACATATGAAAATGCTTTTGGGTTGATTCTGCAGTTAAGGTCACATATGAAAATGCTTTTAGGGTGATTCTACAGTTTAGGTCACATATGAAAATGCTTTTGGGGTGATTCTGCAGTTTAGGTCACATATGAAAATGCTTTTGGGTTGATTCTGCAGTTTAGGTCACATATGAAAATGCTTTTGGGGTGATTCTGCAGTTGAGGTCACATATGAAAATGCTTTTGGGGTGATTCTACAGTTTAGGTCACATATAAAAATGCTTTTGGGGTGATTCTGCAGTTTAGGTCACATATGAAAATGCTTTTGGGTTGATTCTGCAGTTTAGGTCACATATAAAATATGCTTTTGGGGTGATTCTGCAGTTTAGGTCACATATGAAAATGCTTTTGGGGTGATTCTACAGTTTAGGTCACATATGAAAATGCTTTTGGGGTGATTCTGCAGTTTAGGTCACATATGAAAATGCTTTTGGGTTGATTCTGCAGTTTAGGTCACATATGAAAATGCTTTTGGGGTGATTCTGCAGTTTAGGTCACATATGAAAATGCTTTTTGGTTGATTCTGCAGTTTAGGTCACATATATAATATGCTTTTGGTGTGATTCTGCAGTTTAGGTCACATATGAAAATGCTTTTGGGTTGATTCTGCAGTTTAGGTCACATATGAAAATGCTTTTGGGGTGATTCTGCAGTGTAGGTCACATATGAAAATGCTTTTTGGTTGATTCTGCAGTTTAGGTCACATATAAAATATGCTTTTGGGGTGATTTTGCAGTTTAGGTCACATATGAAAATGCTTTTAGGGTGATTCTGCAGTTTAGGTCACATATGAAAATGCTTTTGGGTTGATTCTGCAGTTGAGGTCACATATGAAAATGCTTTTGGGGTGATTCTACAGTTTAGGTCACATATAAAAATGCTTTTGGGGTGATTCTGCAGTTTAGGTCACATATGAAAATGCTTTTGGGTTGATTCTGCAGTTTAGGTCACATATAAAATATGCTTTTGGGGTGATTCTGCAGTTTAGGTCACATATGAAAATGCTTTTGGGGTGATTCTACAGTTTAGGTCACATATGAAAATGCTTTTGGGGTGATTCTGCAGTTTAGGTCACATATGAAAATGCTTTTGGGTTGATTCTGCAGTTTAGGTCACATATGAAAATGCTTTTGGGGTGATTCTGCAGTTTAGGTCACATATGAAAATGCTTTTTGGTTGATTCTGCAGTTTAGGTCACATATAAAAATGTGTTTGGGTTGATTCTGCAGTTTAGGTCACATATGAAAATGCTTTTGGGGTGATTCTGCAGTTTAGGTCACATATAAAATATGCTTTTGGGGTGATTCTGCAGTTTAGGTCACATATGAAAATGCTTTTGGGGTGATTCTACAGTTTAGGTCACATATGAAAATGCTTTTGGGGTGATTCTGCAGTTTAGGTCACATATGAAAATGCTTTTTGGTTGATTCTGCAGTTTAGGTCACATATGAAAATGCTTTTTGGTTGATTCTGCAGTTTAGGTCACATATAAAAATGCTTTTGGAGTGATTCTGCAGTTTAGGTCACATATAAAATATGCTTTTGGGGTGATTTTGCAGTTTAGGTCACATATGAAAATGCTTTTCGGGTGATTCTGCAGTTTAGGTCACATATAAAATATGCTTTTGGGGTGATTTTGCAGTTTAGGTAACATATGAAAATGCTTTTAGGGTGATTCTGCAGTTCAGGTCACATATGAAAATGCTTTTGGGTTGATTCTGCAGATTAGGTCACATAAAATATGCTTTTGGGTTGATTCTGCAGTTTAGGTCACATATGAAAATGCTTTTGGGGTGATTCTGCAGTTTAGGTCACATATAAAATATGCTTTTGGGGTGATTCTGCAGTTAAGGTCACATATGAAAATGCTTTTGGGGTTATTCTGCAGTTTAAGTCACATCTGAAAATATGCTTTTGGGGTGATTCTGCAGTTTAGGTCACATATGAAAATGCTTTTGGGGTGATTCTGCAGTTTAGGTCACACATAAAATATGCTTTTGAAGTGATTTTGCAGTTTAGGTAACATATGAAAATGCTTTTAGGGTGATTCTGCAGTTCAGGTCACATATAAAATATGCTTTTGGGTTGATTTTGCAGATTAGGTCACATATAAATTATGCTTTTGGGGTGATTCTGCAGTTCAGGTCACATATGAAATATGCTTTTGGTGTGATTCTGCAGATTAGGTCACATATAAAATATGCTTTTGGGGTGATTTTGCAGTTTAGGTCACATATGAAAATGCTTTTGGGGTGATTCTGCAGTTTAGGTCACATATGAAAATGCTTTTGGGGTGATTCTGCAGTTTAGGTCACATATAAAATATGCTTTTGGAGTGATTCTGCAGTTTAGGTCACATATGAAAATGCTTTTTGGTTGATTCTGCAGTTTAGGTCACATATAAAATATGCTTTTGGGGTGATTCTGCAGTTTAGGTAACATATGAAAATGCTTTTGGGGTGATTTTGCAGTTCAGGTCACATATAAAATATGCTTTTGGTGTGATTCTGCAGATTAGGTCACATATAAAATATGCTTTTGGGGTGATTTTGCAGTTTAGGTAACATATGAAAATGCTTTTGGGGTGATTTTGCAGTTCAGGTCACATATAAAATATGCTTTTGGTGTGATTCTGCAGTTTAGGTCACATATAAAATATGCTTTTAGGGTGATTCTGCAGTTTAGGTTACATATGAACATTCTTTTGGGGTGATTCTGCAGTTTAGGTCACATATGAAAATGCTTTTGGGTTGATTCTGCAGATTAGGTCACATATAAAATATGCTTTTGGGGTGATTCTGCAGTTTAGGTCACATATAAAAATGCTTTTGGGTTGATTCTTCAGTTTAGGTCACATATGAAAATGCTTTTGGGGTGATTCTGCAGTTAAGGTCACATATAAAATATGCTTTTGGGGTGATTCTGCAGTTTAGGTCACATATGAAAATGCTTTTGGGGTGATTCTGCAGTTTAGGTCACATATGAAAATGCTTTTGGGTTGATTCTGCAGATTAGGTCACATATAAATTATGCTTTTGGGGTGATTCTGCAGTTTAGGTCACATATGAAAATGCTTTTGGAGTTGATTCTGCACTTTAGGTCACATATGAAAATGCTTTTGGGGTTATTCTGCAGTTTAGGTCACATATGAAAATGCTTTTGGGTTGATTCTGCAGTTTAGGTCACATATGAAAATGCTTTTAAGGGAGATTCTGCAGTGAAGGTCACATATGAAAATGCTTTGGGGTTGATTCTGCAGTTTAGGTCACATATGAAAATGCTTTTAGGTTGATTCTGCAGTTTAGGTCACATATGAAAATGCTTTTGGGTTGATTCTGCAGTTTAGGTCACATATTAAAATGCTTCTGGGTTGATTCTGCTGTTTAGGTCACATATGAAAATGCTTATGGGGTGATTCTGCAGTTTAGGTCACATATGAAAATGCTTTTGGGGTTTATTCTGCAGTTAAAGTCACATATAAAAAATTGTTTTAAGGTGATTCTGCAGTTTAGATCACATAAAAAAATGCTTTTGGGTTATTCTGTAGTTTAGGTCACATACCAAAATGCTGTTGACGTGATTCTGCAGTTTAGGTCACATATGAAAATGCTTTTGGGGTGATTCTGCAGTTTAGGTCACATATGAAAATGCTTTTGTGTTGATTCTGCAGTTTAGGTCATATATTAAAATGCTTTTGGGGTGATTCTGCAGTTTAGGTCACATATGAAAATGCTTTTGGGTTGATTCTGCAGTTTAGGTCACATATGAAAATGCTTTTGGGGTGATTCTGCAGTTCAGGTCACATATGAAAATGCTTTTAGGGTGATTCTGCAGTTAAGGTCACATATGAAAATGCTTTTCTGGGTGATTCTACAGTTTAGGTCACATATGAAATATGCTTTTGGGTTGATTCTGCAGTTTAGGTCACATATGAAAATGCTTTTGGGTTGATTCTGCAGTTTAGATCACATATGAAAATGCTTTTGGGGTGATTCTGCAGTTTAGGTCACATATGAAAATGCTTTTTGGGTGATTCTACAGTTTAGGTCACATATGAAAATGCTTTTAGGGTGATTCTGCAGTTTAGGTCACATATGAAAATGCTTTTAGGTTGATTCTGCAGTTAAGGTCACATATGAAAATGCTTTTCGGGTTATTCTACAGTTTAGGTCACAAATGAAAATGCTTTTGGGTTGATTCTGCAGGTTAGGTCACATATGAAAATGCTTTTGGGTTGATTCTGCAGTTTAGGTCACATATGAAAATGCTTTTGGGGTGATTCTGCAGTTTAGGTCACATATGAAAATGCTTTTTGGTTGATTCTGCAGTTTATGTCACATATGAAAATGCTTTTGGGTTGATTCTGCAGTTTAGGTCACATATGAAAATGCTTTTGGGTTGATTCTGCAGTTTATGTCACATATGAAAATGCTTTTAGGGTGATTCTGCAGTTTAGGTCACATATGAAAATGCTTTTAGGTTGATTCTGCAGTTAAGGTCACATATGAAAATGCTTTTCGGGTTATTCTACAGTTTAGGTCACAAATGAAAATGCTTTTGGGGTGATTCTGCAGGTTAGGTCACATATGAAAATGCTTTTGGGTTGATTCTGCAGTTTAGGTCACATATGAAAATGCTTTTGGGGTGATTCTGCAGTTTAGGTCACATATGAAAATGCTTTTTGGTTGATTCTGCAGTTTATGTCACATATGAAAATGCTTTTGGGTGTATTCTGCAGTTTAGGTCACATATGAAAATCCTTTTGGGTTGATTCTGCAGTTTAGGTCACATATAAAATATGCTTTTGGGTTGATTCTGCAGTTTAGGTCACATATGAAAATGCTTTTGGGTTGATTCTGCAGTTTAGGTCACATATGAAAATGCTTCTGGGTTGATTCTGCTGTTTAGGTCACATATGAAAATGCTTTTGGGTTGATTCTGCAGTTTAGATCACATATGAAAATGCTTTTGGGGTGATTCTGCAGTTTAGGTCACATATGAAAATGCTTTTTGGGTGATTCTACAGTTTAGGTCACATATGAAAATGCTTTTAGGGTGATTCTGCAGTTTAGGTCACATATGAAAATGCTTTTAGGTTGATTCTGCAGTTAAGGTCACATATGAAAATGCTTTTCGGGTTATTCTACAGTTTAGGTCACAAATGAAAATGCTTTTGGGGTGATTCTGCAGGTTAGGTCACATATGAAAATGCTTTTGGGTTGATTCTGCAGTTTAGGTCACATATGAAAATGCTTTTGGGGTGATTCTGCAGTTTAGGTTACATATGAAAATGCTTTTTGGTTGATTCTGCAGTTTATGTCACATATGAAAATGCTTTTGGGTTGATTCTGCAGTTTAGGTCACATATGAAAATGCTTTTGGGTTGATTCTGCAGTTTAGGTCACATATAAAATATGCTTTTGGGTTGATTCTGCAGTTTAGGTCACATATGAAAATGCTTTTGGGTTGATTCTGCAGTTTAGGTCACATATGAAAATGCTTCTGGGTTGATTCTGCTGTTTAGGTCACATATGAAAATGCTTATGGGGTGATTCTGCAGTTTAAGTCACATATGAAAATGCTTTTGGGGTTTATTCTGCAGTTAAAGTCACATATAAAAAATTGTTTTAAGGTGATTCTGCAGTTTAGATCACATAAAAAAATGCTTTTGGGTTATTCTGTAGTTTAGGTCACATACCAAAATTCTGTTGACGTGATTCTGCTGTTTAGGTCACATATGAAAATGCTTTTGGGTTGATTCTGCAGTTTAGATCACATATGAAAATGCTTTTGGGGTGATTCTGCAGTTTAGGTCACATATGAAAATGCTTTTTGGGTGATTCTACAGTTTAGGTCACATATGAAAATGCTTTTAGGGTGATTCTGCAGTTTAGGTCACATATGAAAATGCTTTTAGGTTGATTCTGCAGTTAAGGTCACATATGAAAATGCTTTTCGGGTTATTCTACAGTTTAGGTCACAAATGAAAATGCTTTTGGGGTGATTCTGCAGGTTAGGTCACATATGAAAATGCTTTTGGGTTGATTCTGCAGTTTAGGTCACATATGAAAATGCTTTTGGGGTGATTCTGCAGTTTAGGTCACATATGAAAATGCTTTTTGGTGGATTCTGCAGTTTATGTCACATATGACACTGCTTTTGGGTTGATTCTGCAGTTTAGGTCACATATGAAAATGCTTTTGGGTTGATTCTGCAGTTTAGGTCACATATAAAATATGCTTTTGGGTTGATTCTGCAGTTTAGGTCACATATGAAAATGCTTTTGGGTTGATTCTGCAGTTTAGGTCACATATGAAAATGCTTCTGGGTTGATTCTGCTGTTTAGGTCACATATGAAAATGCTTATGGGGTGATTCTGCAGTTTAGGTCACATATGAAAATGCTTTTGGGGTTTATTCTGCAGTTAAAGTCACATATAAAAAATTGTTTTAAGGTGATTCTGCAGTTTAGATCACATAAAAAAATGCTTTTGGGTTATTCTGTAGTTTAGGTCACATACCAAAATTCTGTTGACGTGATTCTGCAGTTTAGGTCACATATGAAAATGCTTTTGGGGTGATTCTGCAGTTTAGGTCACATATGAAAATGCTTTTGTGTTGATTCTGCAGTTTAGGTCATATATTAAAATGCTTTTGGGGTGATTCTGCAGTTTAGGTCACATATGAAAATGCTTTTGGGTTGATTCTGCAGTTTAGGTCACATATGAAAATGCTTTTGGGGTGATTCTGCAGTTCAGGTCACATATGAAAATGCTTTTAGGGTGATTCTGCAGTTAAGGTCACATATGAAAATGCTTTTCTGGGTGATTCTACAGTTTAGGTCACATATAAAATATGCTTTTGGGTTGATTCTGCAGTTTAGGTCACATATGAAAATGCTTTTGGGTTGATTCTGCAGTTTAGATCACATATGAAAATGCTTTTGGGGTGATTCTGCAGTTTAGGTCACATATGAAAATGCTTTTTGGGTGATTCTACAGTTTAGGTCACATATGAAAATGCTTTTAGGGTGATTCTGCAGTTTAGGTCACATATGAAAATGCTTTTAGGTTGATTCTGCAGTTAAGGTCACATATGAAAATGCTTTTCGGGTTATTCTACAGTTTAGGTCACAAATGAAAATGCTTTTGGGGTGATTCTTCAGGTTAGGTCACATATGAAAATGCTTTTGGGTTGATTCTGCAGTTTAGGTCACATATGAAAATGCTTTTGGGGTGATTCTGCAGTTTAGGTCACATATGAAAATGCTTTTTGGTTGATTCTGCAGTTTATGTCACATATGAAAATGCTTTTGGGTTGATTCTGCAGTTTAGGTCACATATGAAAATGCTTTTGGGTTGATTCTGCAGTTTAGGTCACATATAAAATATGCTTTTGGGTTGATTCTGCAGTTTAGGTCACATATGAAAATGCTTTTGGGTTGATTCTGCAGTTTAGGTCACATATGAAAATGCTTCTGGGTTGATTCTGCTGTTTAGGTCACATATGAAAATGCTTATGGGGTGATTCTGCAGTTTAGGTCACATATGAAAATGCTTTTGGGGTTTATTCTGCAGTTAAAGTCACATATAAAAAATTGTTTTAAGGTGATTCTGCAGTTTAGATCATATAAAAAAATGCTTTTGGGCTTATTCTGTAGTTTAGGTCACATACCAAAATGCTGTTGACGTGATTCTGCAGTTTAGGTCACATATGAAAATGCTTTTGGGGTGATTCTGCAGTTTAGGTCACATATGAAAATGCTTTTGTGTTGATTCTGCAGTTTAGGTCATATATGAAAATGCTTTTGGGGTGATTCTGCAGTTTAGGTCACATATGAAAATGCTTTTGGGTTGATTCTGCAGTTTAGGTCACATATGAAAATGCTTTTGGGGATATTCTGCAGTTCAGGTCACATATGAAAATGCTTTTAGGGTGATTCTGCAGTTAAGGTCACATAAGAAAATGCTTTTCGGGTGATTCTACAGTTTAGGTCACATATAAAATATGCTTTTGGGTTGATTCTGCAGTTTAGGTCACATATGAAAATGCTTTCGGGTTGATTCTGCAGTTTAGATCACATATGAAAATGCTTTTGGGGTGATTCTGCAGTTTAGGTCACATATGAAAATGCTTTTTGGGTGATTCTACTGTTTAGGTCACATATGAAAATGCTTTTAGGGTGATTCTGCAGTTTAGGTCACATATGAAAATGCTTTTAGGTTGATTCTGCAGTTAAGGTCACATATGAAAATGCTTTTCGGGTGATTCTACAGTTTAGGTCACAAATGAAAATGCTTTTGGGTTGATTCTGCAGTTTAGGTCACATATGAAAATGCTTTTGGGTTGATTCTGCAGTTTAGGTCACATATGAAAATGCTTTTGGGGTGATTCTGCAGTTTAGGTCACATATGAAAATGCTTTTTGGTTGATTCTGCAGTTTAGGTCACATATAAAAATGCTTTTGGGTTGATTCTGCAGTTTAGGTCACATATGAAAATGCTTTTGGGTTGACTCTGCAGTTTAGGTCACATATAAAATATGCTTTTGGGGTGATTCTGCAGTTTAGGTCACATATAAAATATGCTTTTGGGGTGATTTTGCAGTTTAGGTCACATATGAAAATGCTTTTCGGGTGATTCTGCAGTTTAGGTCACATATAAAATATGCTTTTGGGGTCATTTTGCAGTTTAGGTAACATATGAAAATGCTTTTAGGGTGATTCTGCAGTTCAGGTCACATATGAAAATGCTTTTGGGTTGATTCTGCAGATTAGGTCACATATAAAATATGCTTTTGGGGTGATTCTGCAGTTTAGGTCACATATGAAAATGCTTTTGGGGTGATTCTGCAGTTTAGGTCACATATAAAATATGCTTTTGGTGTGATTCTGCAGATTAGATCACATATAAAATATGCTTTTGGGGTGATTTTGCAGTTTAGGTCACATATGAAAATGCTTTTGGGGTGATTCTGCAGTTTAGGTCACATATGAAAATGCTTTTGGGGTGATTCTGCAGTTTAGGTCACATATAAAATATGCTTTTGGAGTGATTCTGCAGTTTAGGTCACATATGAAAATGCTTTTTGGTTGATTCTGCAGTTTAGGTCACATATAAAATATGCTTTTGGGGTGATTTTGCAGTTTAGGTCACATATGAAAATGCTTTTGGGGTGATTCTGCAGTTCAGGTCACATATAAAATATGCTTTTGGTGTGATTCTGCAGATTAGGTCACATATAAAATATGCTTTTGGGGTGATTTTGCAGTTTAGGTCACATATGAAAATGCTTTTGGGGTGATTTTGCAGTTTAGGTCACATATAAAATATGCTTTTTGTGTGATTCTGCAGATTAGGTCACATATAAAATATGCTTTTGGGGTGATTTTGCAGTTTAGGTCACATATGAAAATGCTTTTGGGGTGATTCTGCAGTTCAGGTCACATATAAAATATGCTTTTGGTGTGATTCTGCAGATTAGGTCACATATAAAATATGCTTTTGGGGTGATTTTGCAGTTTAGGTAACATATGAAAATGCTTTTGGGGTGATTCTGCAGTTAAGGTCACATATAAAATATGCTTTTGGTGTGATTCTGCAGATTAGGTCACATATAAAATATGATTTTAGGGTGATTCTGCAGTTTAGGTTACATATGAAAATTCTTTTGGGGTGATTCTGCAGTTTACGTCACATATGAAAATGCTTTTGGGGTGATTCTGCAGTTTAGGTCACATATAAAAATGCTTTTGGGTTGATACTGCAGTTTAGGTCACATATGAAAATGCTTTTGGGGTGATTCTGCAGATTAGGTCACATATAAAATATGCTTTTGGGTTGATTCTTCAGTTTAGGTCACATATGAAAATGCTTTTGGGGTGATTCTGCAGTTAAGGTCACATATAAAATATGCTTTTGGGGTGATTCTGCAGTTTAGGTCACATATGAAAATGCTTTTGGGGTGATTCTGCAGTTTAGGTCACATATGAAAATGCTTTTGGGTTGATTCTGCAGATTAGGTCACATATAAAATATGCTTTTGGGGTGACTCTGCAGTTTAGGTCACATATGAAAATGCTTTTGGAGTTGATTCTGCACTTTAGGTCACATATGAAAATGCTTTTGGGTTATTCTGCAGTTTAGGTCACATATGAAAATGCTTTTGGGTTGATTCTGCAGTTTAGGTCACATATGAAAATGCTTTTGGGGAGATTCTGCAGTGAAGGTCACATATGAAAATGCTTTGGGGTTGATTCTGCAGGTTAGGTCACATATGAAAATGCTTTTAGGTTGATTCTGCAGTTTAGGTCACATATGAAAATGCTTTTGGGTTGATTCTGCAGTTTAGGTCACATATGAAAATGCTTCTGGGTTGATTCTGCTGTTTAGGTCACATATGAAAATGCTTATGGGGTGATTCTGCAGTTTAGGTCACATATGAAAATGCTTTTGGGGTTTATTCTGCAGTTAAAGTCACATATAAAAAATTGTTTTAAGGTGATTCTGCAGTTTAGATCACATAAAAAAATGCTTTTGGGTTATTCTGTAGTTTAGGTCACATACCAAAATGCTGTTGACGTGATTCTGCAGTTTAGGTCACATATGAAAATGCTTTTGGGGTGATTCTGCAGTTTAGGTCACATATGAAAATGCTTTTGTGTTGATTCTGCAGTTTAGGTCATATATTAAAATGCTTTTGGGGTGATTCTGCAGTTTAGGTCACATATGAAAATGCTTTTGGGTTTATTCTGCAGTTTAGGTCACATATGAAAATGCTTTTGGGGTGATTCTGCAGTTCAGGTCACATATGAAAATGCTTTTAGGGTGATTCTGCAGTTAAGGTCACATATGAAAATGCTTTTCTGGGTGATTCTACAGTTTAGGTCACATATAAAATATGCTTTTGGGTTGATTCTGCAGTTTAGGTCACATATGAAAATGCTTTTGGGTTGATTCTGCAGTTTAGATCACATATGAAAATGCTTTTGGGGTGATTCTGCAGTTTAGGTCACATATGAAAATGCTTTTTGGGTGATTCTACAGTTTAGGTCACATATGAAAATGCTTTTAGGGTGATTCTGCAGTTTAGGTCACATATGAAAATGCTTTTAGGTTGATTCTGCAGTTAAGGTCACATATGAAAATGCTTTTCGGGTTATTCTACAGTTTAGGTCACAAATGAAAATGCTTTTGGGGTGATTCTGCAGGTTAGGTCACATATGAAAATGCTTTTGGGTTGATTCTGCAGTTTAGGTCACATATGAAAATGCTTTTGGGGTGATTCTGCAGTTTAGGTCACATATAAAAATGCTTTTTGGTTGATTCTGCAGTTTATGTCACATATGAAAATGCTTTTGGGTTGATTCTGCAGTTTAGGTCACATATGAAAATGCTTTTGGGTTGATTCTGCAGTTTAGGTCACATATAAAATATGCTTTTGGGTTGATTCTGCAGTTTAGGTCACATATGAAAATGCTTTTGGGTTGATTCTGCAGTTTAGGTCACATATGAAAATGCTTCTGGGTTGATTCTGCTGTTTAGGTCACATATGAAAATGCTTATGGGGTGATTCTGCAGTTTAGGTCACATATGAAAATGCTTTTGAGGTTTATTCTGCAGTTAAAGTCACATATAAAAAATTGTTTTAAGGTGATTCTGCAGTTTAGATCACATAAAAAAATGCTTTTGGGTTATTCTGTAGTTTAGGTCACATACCAAAATTCTGTTGACGTGATTCTGCAGTTTAGGTCACATATGAAAATGCTTTTGGGGTGATTCTGCAGTTTAGGTCACATATGAAAATGCTTTTGTGTTGATTCTGCAGTTTAGGTCATATATTAAAATGCTTTTGGGGTGATTCTGCAGTTTAGGTCACATATGAAAATGCTTTTGGGTTGATTCTGCAGTTTAGGTCACATATGAAAATGCTTTTGGGGTGATTCTGCAGTTCAGGTCACATATGAAAATGCTTTTAGGGTGATTCTGCAGTTAAGGTCACATATGAAAATGCTTTTCTGGGTGATTCTACAGTTTAGGTCACATATAAAATATGCTTTTGGGTTGATTCTGCAGTTTAGGTCACATATGAAAATGCTTTTGGGTTGATTCTGCAGTTTAGATCACATATGAAAATGCTTTTGGGTTGATTCTGCAGTTTAGGTCACATATGAAAATGCTTTTTGGGTGATTCTACAGTTTAGGTCACATATGAAAATGCTTTTAGGGTGATTCTGCAGTTTAGGTCACATATGAAAATGCTTTTAGGTTGATTCTGCAGTTAAGGTCACATATGAAAATGCTTTTCGGGTTATTCTACAGTTTAGGTCACAAATGAAAATGCTTTTGGGGTGATTCTGCAGGTTAGGTCACATATGAAAATGCTTTTGGGTTGATTCTGCAGTTTAGGTCACATATGAAAATGCTTTTGGGGTGATTCTGCAGTTTAGGTCACATATGAAAATGCTTTTTGGTTGATTCTGCAGTTTATGTCACATATGAAAATGCTTTTGGGTTGATTCTGCAGTTTAGGTCACATATGAAAATGCTTTTGGGTTGATTCTGCAGTTTAGGTCACATATAAAATATGCTTTTGGGTTGATTCTGCAGTTTAGGTCACATATGAAAATGCTTTTGGGTTGATTCTGCAGTTTAGGTCACATATGAAAATGCTTCTGGGTTGATTCTGCTGTTTAGATCACATATGAAAATGCTTATGGGGTGATTCTGCAGTTTAGGTCACATATGAAAATGCTTTTGGGGTTTATTCTGCAGTTAAAGTCACATATAAAAAATTGTTTTAAGGTGATTCTGCAGTTTAGATCATATAAAAAAATGCTTTTGGGGTTATTCTGTAGTTTAGGTCACATACCAAAATGCTGTTGACGTGATTCTGCAGTTTAGGTCACATATGAAAATGCTTTTGGGGTGATTCTGCAGTTTAGGTCACATATGAAAATGCTTTTTTGTTGATTCTGCAGTTTAGGTCATATATGAAAATGCTTTTGGGGTGATTCTGCAGTTTAGGTCACATATGAAAATGCTTTTGGGTTGATTCTGCAGTTTAGGTCACATATGAAAATGCTTTTGGGGTGATTCTGCAGTTCAGGTCACATATGAAAATGCTTTTAGGGTGATTCTGCAGTTAAGGTCACATATGAAAATGCTTTTCGGGTGATTCTACAGTTTAGGTCACATATAAAATATGCTTTTGGGTTGATTCTGCAGTTTAGGTCACATATGAAAATGCTTTCGGGTTGATTCTGCAGTTTAGATCACATATGAAAATGCTTTTGGGGTGATTCTGCAGTTTAGGTCACATATGAAAATGCTTTTTGGGTGATTCTACAGTTTAGGTCACATATGAAAATGCTTTTAGGGTGATTCTGCAGTTTAGGTCACATATGAAAATGCTTTTAGGTTGATTCTGCAGTTAAGGTCACATATGAAAATGCTTTTCGGGTGATTCTACAGTTTAGGTCACAAATGAAAATGCTTTTGGGTTGATTCTGCAGTTTAGGTCACATATGAAAATGCTTTTGGGTGAATTCTGCAGTTTAGGTCACATATGAAAATGCTTTGGGGGTGATTCTGCAGTTTAGGTCACATATGAAAATGCTTTTTGGTTGATTCTGCAGTTTAGGTCACATATAAAAATGCTTTTGGGTTGATTCTGCAGTTTAGGTCACATATGAAAATGCTTTTGGGTTGATTCTGCAGTTTAGGTCACATATAAAATATGCTTTTGGGGTGATTCTGCAGTTTAGGTCACATATGAAAATGCTTTTGGGTTGAGTCTGTAGTTAAGCTCACATATGAAAATGCTTTTGGAGTGATTCTGCAGTTTAGGTCACATATGAAAATGCTTTTGGGTTGATTCTGCAGTTTAGGTCACATATAAAATATGCTTTTGGGGTGATTCTGCAGTTTAGGTCACATATGAAAATGTTTTTGGGTTGATTCTGCAGTTTAGGTCACATATAAAATATGCTTTTGGGGTGATTCTGCAGTTTAGGTCACATATGAAAATGCTTTTGGGTTGATTCTGCAGTTTAGGTCACATATGAAAATGCTTTTGGGGTGATTCTGCAGTTTAGGTCACATATGAAAATGCTTTTTGGTTGATTCTGCAGTTTAGGTCACATATAAAAATGCTTTTGGGTTGATTCTGCAGTTTAGGTCACATATGAAAATGCTTTTGGGTTGGTTCTGCAGTTTAGGTCACATATAAAATATGCTTTTGGGGTGATTCTGCAGTTTAGGTCACATATGAAAATGCTTTTGGGTTGAGTCTGCAGTTAAGGTCACATATGAAAATGCTTTTGGAGTGATTCTGCAGTTTAGGTCACATATGAAAATGCTTTTGGGTTGATTCTGCAGTTTAGGTCACATATGAAAATGCTTTTGGGGTGATTCTGCATTTTAGGTCACATATGAAAATGCTTTTTGGTTGATTCTGCAGTTTAGGTCACATATAAAATATGCTTTTGGGGTGTTTTTTCAGTTTAGGTCACATATGAAAATGCTTTTAGGGTGATTCTGCAGTTTAGGTCACATATGAAAATGCTTTTGGGTTGATTCTGCAGTTTAGGTCACATATGAAAATGCTTTTGGGGTTATTGTGCAGTTTAGGTCACATATAAAAATGCTTTTGGGTTGATTCTGCAGTTTAGGTGACATATGAAAATGCTTTTGGGTTGATTCTGCAGTTAAGGTCAAATATAAAATATGCTTTTGGGGTGATTCTGCAGTTTAGGTCACATATGAAAATGCTTTTGGGGTGATTCTACAGTTTAGGTCACATATGAAAATGCTTTTGGGGTGATTCTGCAGTTTAGGTCACATATGAAAATGCTTTTGGGTTGATTCTGCAGTTTAGGTCACATATGAAAATGCTTCTGGGTTGATTCTGCTGTTTAGGTCACATATGAAAATGCTTATGGGGTGATTCTGCAGTTTAGGTCACATATGAAAATGCTTTTAGGGTTTATTCTGCAGTTAAAGTCACATATAAAAAATTGTTTTAAGGTGATTCCGCAGTTTAGATCACATAAAAAAATGCTTTTGGGGTTATTCTGTAGGTTAGGTCACATACCAAAATGCTGTTGACGTGATTCTGCAGTTTAGGTCACATATGAAAATGCTTTTGGGGTGATTCTGCAGTTTAGGTCACATATGAAAATGCTTTTGTGTTGATTCTGCAGTTTAGGTCATATATGAAAATGCTTTTGGGGTGATTCTGCAGTTTAGGTCACATATGAAAATGCTTTTGGGGTGATTCTGCAGTTCAGGTTACATATGAAAATGCTTTTGGGGTGATTCTGCAGTTAAGGTCACATATGAAAATGCTTTTCGGGTGATTCTACAGTTTAGGTCACATATAAAATATGCTTTTGGGGTGATTCTGCAGTTTAGGTCACATATGAAAATGCTTTTGGGTTGATTCTGCAGTTTAGATCACATATGAAAATGCTTTTGGGGTGATTCTGCAGTTTAGGTCACATATGAAAATGCTTTTTGGGTGATTCTACAGTTTAGGTCACATATGAAAATGCTTTTGGGTTGATTCTGCAGTTTAGGTCACATATAAAAATGCTTTTGGGGTGATTTTGCAGTTTAGGTCACATATGAAAATGCTTTTGGGTTGATTCTGCAGTTAAGGTCACATATGCAAATGCTTTTGGGTTGATTCTGCAGTTAAGGTCACATATGAAAAAACTTTTGGGTGATTCTGCAGTTTAGGTCACATATGACAATGCTTTTGGGCTGATTCTGCCGTTTAGGTAACATATGCAAATGCTTTTGGGTGATTCTGCAGTTTAGGTCACATATAAAAAATTGTTTTCAGGTGATTCTGCAGTTTAGGTCACATATAAAAATGCTTTTGGGGCGATTCTGCAGTTTAGATCACATATGAAAATGCTTTTGGGTTGATTCTGCAGTTTAGGTCATATATGAAAATGCTTTTGGGGGGATTCTGAAGATTAGGTCACATATAAAATATGCTTTTGGGGTGATTCTGCAGTTTAGGTCACATATAAAAATGCTTTTGGGGTGATTCTGCAGTTTAGGTCACATATGAAAATGCTTTTGGGTTGATTCTGCAGTTTAGGTCACATATGAAAATGTTTTTGGGTGATTCTGCAGTTTAGGTCACATATGAAAATGCTTTTGGGGTGATTCTGCAGTTTAGGTCACATATGAAAATGCTTTTGGGTTGATTCTGCAGTTTAGGTCACATATGAAAATCCTTTTGGGTGGATTCTGCAGATTAGGTCTCATATAAAATATGCTTTTGGGGTGATTCTGCAGTTGAGGTAACATATGCAAATGCTTTTGGGGTGATTCTGCAGTTAAGGTCACATATGCCAATGCTTTTGGGGTGATTCTGCAGTTAAGGTCACATATGAAAATGCTTTTGGGTGATTCTGCAGTTTAGGTCACATATGACAATGCTTTTGGGCTGATTCTGCCGTTTAGGTCACATATGCAAATGCTTTTGGGTGATTCTGCAGTTTAGGTCACATATGAAAATGCTTTTGGGTGGATTCTGCAGTTTAGGTCACATATTAAAATGCTTTTGGGTTGATTCTGCAGTTTAGGTCACATATGAAAATGCTTTTGGGGGGATTCTGCAGTTTAGGTCACATATGACAATGCTTTTAGGCTGATACTTTCAGTTTAGGTCACATATGCAAATGCTTGGTGGGTGATTCTGCAGTTTAGGTCACATATGAAATATGCTTTTGGGGTGATTCTGCAGTTTAGGTCACATATAAAATATGCTTTTGGGGTGATTCTGCAGTTTAGGTCACATATAAAAATGCTTTTGGGTTGATTCTGCAGTTAAGGTCACATATAAAATATGCTTTTGGGGTGATTCTGCAGTTTAGGTCACATATAAAAATGCTTTTGGGTTGATTCTGCAGTTTAGGTCACATATGAAAAATGCTTTTGGGTGATTCTGCAGTTTAGGTCACATATGAAAAATGCTTTTGGGTGATTCTGCAGTTTAGGTCACATATGCAAATGCTTTTGGGCTGATTCTGCAGTTTAGGTCACATATGCAAATGCTTTTGGGTGATTCTGCAGTTTAGGTCACATATGAAAATGCTTTTGGGTTGATTCTGCAGTTTAGGTCACATGAAAATGCTTTTAGATTGATTATGCAGTTTAGGTCACATATAAAATATGCTTTTAAGGTGCTTCTGCAGTTTAGGTCACATATGAAAATGCTTTTGGGTTGATTCTGCAGTTGAGGTCACATATAAAAAAGCTGTTGCGGTGATTCTGTAGTTTAGGTCACATATGAAAATGCTTTTGGCTTATTCTGCAATTTAGGTCACATATTAAAATGCTTTTGGGTTGATTCTGCAGTATAGGTAACATATGAAAATGCTTTTGGGGTGATTCTGCAGTTAAGGTCACATATAAAAATTGTTTTAAAGTGATTCTGCAGTTTAGGTCACATATGAAAAATGCTTTTGGGTGATTCTACAGTTTAGGTCACATATGAAAAATGCTTTTGGGTGATTCTGCAGTTTAGGTCACATATGAAAATGCTTTTTGGTTGATTCTGCAGTTTAGGTCACAGATAAAATATGCTTTTGGGGTGATTTTGCAGTTTAGGTCACATATTAAAATGCTTTTAGGGTGATTCTGCAGTTCAGGTCACATATAAAAATGCTTTTGGGGTGATTCTGCAGTTTAGGTCACATATAAAATATGCTTTTGGGTTGATTCTGCAGTTTAGGTCACATATGCAAATGCTTTTGGGTTGATTCTGCAGTTTAGGTCACATATGAAAATGCTTTTGGGTTGATTCTGCAGTTTAGGTCACATATGAAAATGTTTTTGGGTGATTCTGCAGTTTAGGTCACATATGAAAATGCTTTTGGGGTGATTCTGCAGTTTAGGTCACATATGAAAATGCTTTTGGGTTGATTCTGCAGTTTAGGTCACATATGAAAATCCTTTTGGGTGGATTCTGCAGATTAGGTCTCATATAAAATATGCTTTTGGGGTGATTCTGCAGTTGAGGTAACATATGCAAATGCTTTTGGGGTGATTCTGCAGTTAAGGTCACATATGCCAATGCTTTTGGGGTGATTCTGCAGTTAAGGTCACATATGAAAATGCTTTTGGGTGATTCTGCAGTTTAGGTCACATATGACAATGCTTTTGGGCTGATTCTGCCGTTTAGGTCACATATGCAAATGCTTTTGGGTGATTCTGCAGTTTAGGTCACATATGAAAATGCTTTTGGGTGGATTCTGCAGTTTAGGTCACATATTAAAATGCTTTTGGGTTGATTCTGCAGTTTAGGTCACATATGAAAATGCTTTTGGGGGGATTCTGCAGTTTAGGTCACATATGACAATGCTTTTAGGCTGATACTTTCAGTTTAGGTCACATATGCAAATGCTTGGTGGGTGATTCTGCAGTTTAGGTCACATATGAAATATGCTTTTGGGGTGATTCTGCAGTTTAGGTCACATATAAAATATGCTTTTGGGGTGATTCTGCAGTTTAGGTCACATATAAAAATGCTTTTGGGTTGATTCTGCAGTTAAGGTCACATATAAAATATGCTTTTGGGGTGATTCTGCAGTTTAGGTCACATATAAAAATGCTTTTGGGTTGATTCTGCAGTTTAGGTCACATATGAAAAATGCTTTTGGGTGATTCTGCAGTTTAGGTCACATATGAAAAATGCTTTTGGGTGATTCTGCAGTTTAGGTCACATATGCAAATGCTTTTGGGCTGATTCTGCAGTTTAGGTCACATATGCAAATGCTTTTGGGTGATTCTGCAGTTTAGGTCACATATGAAAATGCTTTTGGGTTGATTCTGCAGTTTAGGTCACATGAAAATGCTTTTAGATTGATTATGCAGTTTAGGTCACATATAAAATATGCTTTTAAGGTGCTTCTGCAGTTTAGGTCACATATGAAAATGCTTTTGGGTTGATTCTGCAGTTGAGGTCACATATAAAAAAGCTGTTGCGGTGATTCTGTAGTTTAGGTCACATATGAAAATGCTTTTGGCTTATTCTGCAATTTAGGTCACATATTAAAATGCTTTTGGGTTGATTCTGCAGTATAGGTAACATATGAAAATGCTTTTGGGGTGATTCTGCAGTTAAGGTCACATATAAAAATTGTTTTAAAGTGATTCTGCAGTTTAGGTCACATATGAAAAATGCTTTTGGGTGATTCTACAGTTTAGGTCACATATGAAAAATGCTTTTGGGTGATTCTGCAGTTTAGGTCACATATGAAAATGCTTTTTGGTTGATTCTGCAGTTTAGGTCACAGATAAAATATGCTTTTGGGGTGATTTTGCAGTTTAGGTCACATATTAAAATGCTTTTAGGGTGATTCTGCAGTTCAGGTCACATATAAAAATGCTTTTGGGGTGATTCTGCAGTTTAGGTCACATATAAAATATGCTTTTGGGTTGATTCTGCAGTTTAGGTCACATATGCAAATGCTTTTGGGTTGATTCTGCAGTTTAGGTCACATATGAAAATGCTTTTGGGTTGATTCTGCAGTTTAGGTCACATATGAAAATGCTTTTTGGTTGATTCTGCAGATTAGGTCACATATGAAAATGCTTTTTTGTGATTCTGCAGATTAGGTCACATATGAAAATGCTTTTGGGTGATTCTGCAGATTAGGTCACATATGAAATATGCTTTTGGGTTGATTCTGCAGTTTAGGTCACATATGAAAATGCTTTTGGGTTGATTCTGCAGTTTAGGTAACATATGAAAAGGCTTTTGGGTTGATTCTGCAGATTAGGTCACATATAAAATATGCTTTTGGGGTGATTCTGCAGTTTAGGTCACATATGCAAATGCTTTTGGGTGATTCTGCAGTTTAGGTCACATATGAACAACGCTTTTAGGGTGCGTCTGCAGTTTTGATCACATATGAACAACGCTTTTTTGGTGCATCGTCAGTGTAGATCACATATGAACAACGCTTTTGGGTTGATTCTGTAGTTTAGGTCACATAAAAAATGCTTTTGGGGTGATTCTGCAGTTTAGGTCACATATGAAAAACGTTGTTTGGGGGCTTCTGCAGTTTAGGTCACATGTGAACAACGTTATTGGGGTGCTTGTTCAGTTTAGGTCACATATGAAAAACGTTGTTGGGGTGCTTGTTCAGTTTAGGTCACATATGAACAACGTTGTTGGGGTGCTTGTTCAGTTTAGGTCACATATGAAAAACGTTGTTGGGGTGCTTGTTCAGTTTAGGTCACAAATGAAAAATGCTTACGGGATGCTTCTGGTTTAATGAAAGTCATGATTTAAAACTATTTGCCAATGTACAAATTAAGTAGATTTACATTACAATCATAAATTGAAAAGAATTAAACCTCTCAAAAGATTTTCATATAAATTTAGTGCAAATGCATCTTGTTTTATTCAAAACTCATGAAATAAAGATAAGCAAATTTTTATATCAAGAAATTGACACAAACCATTTGAAAATAATATTCTCCATTTTCTTTATCGTTACAAATAAAAAGACAATAATCAGAGAAACATTTATTTTTCATCTAATTTGTTATTTCTTTGTTAAAGTCAATCTTTATCTTACATCGTCAATTGTGTTCATGTTTTATTAATTGTAAGCTGAAAATCAGGATTAAATCGACACACTTAACACATTAAAAAATATATGTAATATTATTAAATTTGCGACTCTTTTTCAACCTTGTCTAAGAGGGAGACTAGTAGATGATGCACCATCCCAGATACTCCATGCATGGGCGGATGGTGGCTTTGTAGACATACAGGATAATGTTAAGTGTGAGAAGTTTATTAGCACAGTACCGGAAGCCCACCTTCTTTCGAGCAGCCTTGGCATGTGTTCCAATTCATGTGAATGTTAGGCTGAGGAGTTTAAACGTTAATAGGGTGTTATTTGCTATAGCAATCGTCGGTTGAAGAGGTTTCTTGTAGTTATTGAAAGAAAGCAACTTTGTCTTTACAGCATTAAATGTTACTATCAATTTATGACCCCATTCCACTACAAACTGGAGGTCACTTTCTAAGGATTCAGCCCTTGTCTCGAATATTTTCCCCACATGGCGAGAATAGAGCAAATATTATCTCTAGTGGGCTTTCATGTGGGTTTTTAAATTAGATTTCTGTGAAAATACTAAACCACAAACTTCACACGTAAAAGGCTTTTCTCCGGTGTGTGTTCGCATATGTATTTTTAATTTTGATCTTGTTGAAAACGCCGAGTCACACACTTCACAAGAAAAAGGTTTTTCTCTAGTGTGTATTTGCATGTGTCTTTTCAAAGTTGATTTTTCTGAAAATTGTGAATCACAAAATTCACAGAGAAAAGGTTTTTCTCCTGTGTGTGTTATCATATGTCTTTTTAATTTTGATCTCTCTGAAAACGCTGAGCTACAGACTTCACAAGGAAAAGGTCTTTCGCCAGTATGTGTTTTCATGTGTATTTTCAATATTGATTTCTCTCGAAATGCTGATCCACACACTTCACAAGAAAAAGGTTTTTCTCCAGTGTGTCTTTTCAGGTGTTGACGTAAATTTGAATTATCTGAAAATGCTGAGTCACACAAATTACAAGAAAATGGTTTTTCTCCGGTGTGCGTTCGCATGTGTATTTTTAATTTTGATCTCAATGAAAAGGCTGAGTTACACACTTCACAAGAATATGGTTTTTCTTTAGTGTGTGTTGTCATGTGGTATTTTAAATGTGATATTCCTGAAAACGCTGAGCCGCACACTTCACAAGAGTATGGTTTTTCTCCAGTGTGTCTACGCAAATGTATTTTAAAATTAGATCTTTGTGAAAACGCTGATCCACACACGTCACATGAATAAGGTTTTTCTCCAGTGTGAGTGCGTATGTGTATTTTTAATGTTGTTTGTCTGGAAAATGATGAGGCACACACTTCACAAGCGTAAGATTTATGTGTATTATTTAGTTGCATAATTTTCTTCTAAATGTGATCTATTTGAGATGTTTTCAAAAGAAAGATGTTTCTATTATATATTTTTTCATAAGATGCTCTGGATTTTCTCCATTGTCCCTGTGAATAAATAAAAGGTTGAATTAGTAAACAAAAGGTTGAATGCACAAAACGTATTAAAAGTCTTCTTTATGAAGTTCTTAATGTTAAGTGTCAGAAACGTTGATTAGCACAAGAATTCAAATCTAACGATAATATAGTGTACGATCGTTTATTTTCTTTTATATTATGGTTCAAAAGACTCTAAACCGTCGATTCTTGAGCGCCTTCACAGCATCATATAGAGAAGTCCTTCATGATTGCATTCAGGGTGACTAATAATGCCAGATGGATAGATAGATTGATAGATATTTAAAATATTCACAATCAGAAAAAAACAGAAAGAAAAAAGGGGTGATAGAATAGAGAATACAAAAGACTTCAAACCGTTGCTTCTTGAGCGCCTTTCACAAATCGGTCGCTTTAGAAAATATGGATCAGGGTTAAATTATTATAACTTGCTATAAGAATTCAAAACATAAATCGTATAAAGTATATACAGGTGAGCAAAGAGGACACTCCGAAGCAATAACCCTGGCTTGAAGGAGGCTGAAGTTAAGTAACCAGTCGTATGCAGGAATACCATCTTGAAATACCATACAAT
>OY744549.1:59382653-59425153 GCA_963556195.1 Sepiola atlantica | reverse complement strand
TTTCTTATCTTTCCGTTCTTACCGGTTATTTTAGACACTCCAGCCTAGAGATCTTTTTAAGATTCTAACCGTCCCTTTAAGTGCAATTGTTTGTATTTCTCTTGCACTCGGTTCACCGGGTATACTCGCCAGATAGCTTTTGAAATTCTATTTCATTAGTCGCGTTCGCTGCTATCATCATCATGTGTATACGCTTCCATGTGAGCAATATACAAAAGTTGAGCAACGCTGATCATTGAAAGTAAGGCAGGAAGGACATCGGAAAGCTGTAATGTGTGGAGATATCGAAAAGTCAGGAATATGCAGACGTTCGTAAAGAACTTGGACGACATAGCAATGGCACTTTGTGATATACCAGCACAGTAATTGTAAATCTTTCCCGACATCATCTCGACATGAATATAACTAGTATGTTTGACATTTAGCACAGACATTTGGCACAGACATTTGGCATGACTTGTGCATTTTTATTGAAGACTACACCAGCCCATTTGGCATAATGTTAATGTTGGCCATGGAACCTAAATCCTATGTCAAGTAATACCAAAGACAAAAAAAAATGATACTTCAAGAGCACAAATGAACCATAATACTCGACTTTGGCATGTAAACTTAACTTTTAACTAGAAATTATTTTCTATCCGCCGATTTAAAAGCTTCAAAATTACTTCTGAGAATTATGTCGGACATTTTTATTGTTACTTTGTTCTAGTCTTTGGCTTACTCAGTATTATAAGGTGATGGATCAAGGGTAAGTGGAGTAATCCTGGGGAAAAAAGTGGCGTCTTCCATTGCATTATAAAGTAAGGTTCAAGGGTAAGTGGAGTAATCCTGGGAAAGGAGTGGTGCCTTGCCTTGCATTATAAAGTAAGGTTCAAGGATAAGTGGAGTAATCCTGAGAAAGGAGTGGTGCCCTTCCTTGTATTATAAGTTAAGGTTCAAGTGTAAGTGGGGTAATCCTGGGAAAAGAGTGGCGCCCTCCCTTGCATTATAAAGTAAGGTTCAAGGGTAACTGGAGTAATCCTGAGAAAGGAGTGGTGCTCTTTCTTGCATTATAAAGTAAGGTTCAAGGGTAACTGGAGTAATCCTGGGAAAGGAGTGGCGCCCTCCCTTGCATTATAAAGTAAGGTTCAAGGGTAAGTGGAGTAATCCTGGAGAAAAAAAGTGGCATCTCACCCTACAACTTTATGTAGTACTTACTTACATATGCAGTCAATGAGACAAATGTCATGGAAGAACTGCTGCCTGGGCAAAAAGCTAGAATCGAACCTTACAACTTCCCACTCCACAACCCTGCGAAATAAAATGAGATTAGTATAACGGGGACCCCACGCCTCACACTCTTCTTCCCGTGGATTTCGTAGTCGGCCACTCGCGCACAGGTGTTTGATATCAGGGTCATCCAGTGTTTTCCAGTCAAATTTAAAATGTAAAAACTGGTCAATGACTTTCAGTCTATTCATATTGTACCGATTACCAACTGTCAAAATTTTGACTTAGGTGTGATTCCCCCCCCCAAAAAAAAAGTAAGCATCTCAAAATAAAGAGGGGGGGGGGGGTAAAGAATAAAACCAAAGTTCAAAGTTTTATTCTTAATGAATTCTTTGAAGATACTGACATCATAGACACAAAGTTTTACGAAGTTAAATCTTGAAAATGAAATTAAACAATCATAGAAGGTTGTGTTTCAACAGTTAACTTCTTCAGAAACTGATCCCAGGAAGGGGTAGTTAAAGTGAGCATGAATCAAGATGTCAGTTTGGGTTATAATCCCCTAGTATTTGTGATGTTATGACCCCTATCACATCCCCTTCTTGAACTCTTCAATTATGGAAAACTAAGACAGTGTTCTCCTCCTTTCTAGCAGTTCAATAAAACGAGGCACATTGAAATACTATGTTGTGCGTTCGACTTGTCCTTTAACTTTTTTCTTATTTATCTTCCTCTCACAGCGGTAAGATGTGACACAAGGTCGGGAAAGTGCGATTTGAAAAGCCAGCACCGGAGAAGGTGAGCACTCTGGGCTACAAAACAATGCCTGGGCAGCCCCGTCGGCATTCCCCGGTAGGGGCGCCTCAGGAGATAGCAATAAACTAACCCCTACTCAAAGAGTGAGAAGGTAAAGCCTGGGAGGGTGGACTTCCTAGAACTGCACAGGACAAACCCACAGACCGGCGTCATCAAGCCCCGAAGGCCAAGACGATACCAGTTTATAGGGTGTAGCATCCATCGGAACAGATACTACACTTTGATCCTGGCCAAAAGGCGATATCCAACGCCTCACAGCAGGAATATGTGACACAAGATCGGGAAAGTGGAATTTGAAAAGGCAGCGCCCGAGAATGTGAGCATTCTGGCCTACAAAAAATGCCTGGGCAGCCCCGTCAGCATTCCTCGGTAAGGGCGCCTCAGGCAGTAAGCAATAAACTTACTCCACCCCAAAGAGGGAAGGCAAAGCCTAGGAGGGTGGACCTCCTAGAACTGCACAGGAAAAACCCACAGACCGGCGTCATCAAGCCCCGAAGGCCAAGATGATACCAGTCTATAGGGTGTAGTATCCATCGGAACAGATACTACACTGTGATCCCAGCCAAAAGGCCAACTTGTCCTTTAATATGTGTTGAGATACCATACTAACACGGAAATATGATATACATAACAGATACTCGTATGACAATAAACCTTGACATAAGTTCTTTTCAGATTCCATTTTAGTATTTACCAAATTGGTTATCTTGAACTTTTTAGCTTTAAGTTGGCTTCCATTGAAACAACATTATCTTAAACAAATTGATTCTAGTTTTCTAACAATTAGGTTAAATTAACAATTTAATGACCAAACAATAACGTAATAATTAGGCTATATTATTACGTTATTGGTAGTCAATAAAGTATTAATTATTATTTGAATCAAATTGTTATAAAACTAATTTGGCTAAGATAATGGTGTTTCAATCAGGACCATCTTAAAGTTGAAAAGATTTTAATAAAACAACACCAAATTCAGTTAAAATTCAATTTTTAAAACAATTAAATTCATTTTTAATTACGTTTTTTTAAACGTTTATCTAATCTGTGCCAGTTGACACGGTTAGGATTCGAATAAAAATTGTTGTTTGGAATAAATACAATTTAGGCGCGCAGAGTGAAAATTGTTGTATTGGCGCGTGACAAATATAAAATAACGCCCACGCAAATTCCGATGTGGCTTTTTATATTAAATCAACTCAAAACGAGCGGACGTAATTGCAAGCACACCACGTGATATTTTTGTCCAATGAGATTTCTCCAAAGACATATTTTTCTAAACTTTTCTCCATAAGCTCGCTGGAGCCGGTCCGAATAGTATTTAAGCACACACAAACATCAAACTTTCTCTTTTCAACTGACTTTCATCCGGAGGTTACACGCATCTTACAATCCCTCTTCCATTTCACCCTTTCGCGCGCTTCATACAATTTCACAGGCGAACATTCACTATTGCCTCTTTTAATATTTTATAACAAATGAACACTTCAACAAAAAGAAAAGACATTCTTCTTTTTACTTACATGAAACTAAAGAAAGGACTCATGAACTCATTACACAAAGTAATATATTCTACTTGTTAATATGTTTATTTCAGTAAATAAACTTCCGTTAATTGTGCATGTAAATATTCTTATTATTATTTTTATTGGGTATATGTTACGACGCTCAGCAGAGGCGCGAACGGGGTCCAATAAACTAACGAGAACGGGGTTATAAAAATAAATATGCAACAAGTGAGTTTAACCTACGTCGAGAAGAGATATTGGTCTACTTACCTATGATATTTGTTTGTATTTTTACGTACTATAAATGGGTTTTTATTAGATGTAAAAAAAAAATTCTTGTTCATTTTCAACTAGTACTTTTTTCTAGACAAGATGGCGTCTTCTACTCACTCTCTTACGAGCCAGCGCCATTTTGTATTTGCAAGTTTGTGTTACAAAACTATTGATTTCTAATAAATAGCAGTTGGAACGGTTTAAAAATACAAACAAATATCACAGGACAGTTTTAAATTAACTTTTATCGACGACAGTTACTTTTATTTGTTGTATATTTGTTTTTTTAGCGTTTTTACTCTGCTGAGTCTCGTAAAAGATGCCCTTTTTATTTGTGGAGGAAGTTGGTAACCCCGACCAAAAGGGTATGACGACCCCCACAAATCTCAATATTACGCCACTCATTAGCTGAGGATGTTAATTTACGACTTAGAAGCATCACAACCCTGCCATCGAACTTCCGTTTTAACATGAGTCCCAAACCAGACCGGTGTAGTGCGAAAAATGTCGTCTGTAAATTTTTGGTCAACAAATAAGAAAAACAAAATGATTTCAATATTATTTGTGCCCCTCCCCCGACAAAAATTCTTCTATCTTAATTAGAGAATTGGAAAATAAATAAAAACTAAAAACGGGTATCTTTAAGAATGGTCAGTACAGTCGCGGACGGGGTCCAAAAAACTAACGGGGTTATAAAAATAAATATGCAACAAGTGAGTTTAACCTACGTCGAGAAGAGATATTTGTCTACTTACCTATGATATTTGTTTGTATTTTTACGTACTATAAATGGGTTTGTATTAGATGTAAAAAAAATTTCTTGTTTATTTTTTACTCGTTTTTTTTTTTTACACAATATGGCGTCTTGTGCTCATTTCCTTACGAGCAAGCGCCATTTTATTATTTTTTTTTGCAAGTTCGTGTTACAAAACTATTGATTTCTACTAAATAGCAGTTGGAACGGTTTAAAAATACAAACAAATATCACAGGACAGTTTTAAATTAACTTTTATCGACGACAGTTACTTTTATTTGTTGTATATTTGTTTTTTTTAGCGTTTTCAGCGTACTGATCATTCTTAAAGATACCCATAAAAACATATTTACAAGAACGTCAAATAGTTTAAGTAGATACTTACTTTTTTAAAAATTTCTTCTTTCGCTTTTTTCACATAATAATATGGCTGAAGGATTTGCGAATTTAGTGTTTGTTGCGATGCTTTCAACGAGTCTCAGTCATAATTCAAAATGGCGACCCCGAAAGGCAGCTTCGCAGAAAATTAAAGAAGTGAGAAATAAAGAAAACAATTTCGACAACAGTGTCGATCTCTTTGAAAATTAAGAGAAAATAATTATTTTGATTTTATTTCTTTCAATATTTTATGGTAAAATTATCTTTTCCCAATCGTAATGGCGGACAATAAATCGTTCTAATTAAAGTTCTGCTTGATATTTTTAAATTCTTTTTCGTGCCGTGAGTGAAAAACTATGACTGAGTAAGTACAAAATAATGCTTTTACATGAAACTAATTTTCTGCATGGAGCTTATACTAAAAAAGCACCAAAAAAAAAAAATCATTGTTGACTTTTCAGAAATTTTTAATTCATATTTAAAAAAAAAAGTCGTTAACTTATATTATACCTAAAAAGAAATCAGCGTTGCCTTTTTTATGTTTTAATTTATGCAATAAAAAAATTAAAAAATGAATTATCTCCCCTTATTTTCAGGAAAAGGAAAGAAAATGTGCTGCTAAACATATACAGCAGAAGTGCCAAGAATTATTTTGATTTGATTTCTTTCAATATTTTATGGTAAAATTATCTTTTCCCAATCGTAATGGCGGACAATAAATCGTCTGTAGTTTTCCGACCTCACCAATGAGTAAGTAAACCCAAAGAAATTGTTTTGGACGAATTAAAAATTCACATTAAATTATTTTAAAGGAAATACGGCACTTCGTTAGTTTAGCTGTGAATCAGAATTTATTTGTTTTCAATTTTGAAAACAGGGGCAGACAATCAACCGGAAGTAATATAGAATTAGAAGTTTTTTTGCTTTTTTGTTTTTATCTTCCTCCCACAGCGGTAAGATGTGACACAAGGTCGGGAAAGTGGGATTTGAAAAGCCAGCACCCGAGAAGGTGAGCACTCTGGCCTACAAAACAATGCCTGGGCAGCCCCGCCGTAGGAAACGCCTCGCAAAATGTTAGAAAGGGTGTCGCAAAATGTAAGGAAACGCGTCGCAAAATGTTAGGAAATTTAAGACGGCAACGGCTCGAATTCCAATAACAGGCACGAAAACTGAACCGTTGCAAACGCCAACAAAGCAACAAAACAGGAAAAAATAAATAAATATATGAACGCTAGTGCGTGCTTACCTGCTTTTCAAAGTTGCGACGTTGCTCTTTTAGCGTCGCGGCTCGTTCTTCCTGGTAACATCTAACATAATACGAAAACGAGACCCTTAGGGGTATTTTTACCCCACCTAATAAACCAGTATCGTCCGGGCCTTTGGGTCTGGATTTACGCCGGTCTATTGGGGGTTGTTGGTCCTGTGCAGTTCTAGGAGGTGCACCCTCCCAGGCTTTGCCTCCCCTCTTTGGGGAGGAGTAAGTTTATTGCTTACTGTCTGAGGCACCCTACCGGGAATGCCGACGGGGCTGCCCAGGCAATTTTTAAATGGCCAGAATGCTCACCTCGAGCCCTGGCTTATCTAATCCCACTTTCCCGACCTTGTGTCACATCTTACCTTATGGGAGGTAGATAAATAAGGGGGGACCCATTCATAGATCTTGGCCTTTTGGCTAAGATCAAAGTGTAGTATCTGTTCCGATGGATACTGCACGCCTGTCCTGTGCAGTTCTAGGAGGTCCACCCTCCCAGGCTTTGCTTCCCCTCTTTGGGGAGGAGTAAGTTTATTGCTTACTGTCTGAGGCGCCCCTACCGGGGAATGCCGACGGGGCTGCCCAGGCAATTTTAAAATGGCCAGAGTGCTCACCTCTCGAGCGCTGGCTTTTCAAACCCCACTTTCTCGACCCGATCTTGGGTCACATCTTACCTGTGGGAGTAAGATAAAACTGGCCTTGTGCCTAACTCTTGGGGAGGAGTAAATAAGACCCTTTCATAGATCTAACAGAATAAGTAGTGTTCCGCTAAAATAATTATGGTTGGGGAAATAACCTCTCGGTGAGAGAAGAAAAAAAGACAAAAAACAAACACACTGACTTACCTGGACAGAACGTCCACGTCCAGCTAAAAGTAAATAACTCTAAAAAAAAAAATAATAATCTCGCAGATTGAGGTCATTGAGATCCATTTTTGGATAAAAAAATTAAAAGTCTGAATTACTTCCGGTTGATTGGGTTAAGAGTGAATGTAACTCATCAAAATTGATTTCTGATTCACAGCTAAACTAAAGAAGTGCCAAAACTTTCCCTCTCTCTCTCTCTCACTCTTTTTCACTCTCTTTTACACCCCCTCCTCTATATATAATTAATATAATTTTTACTTCCGGTTGATTGGGTTAGGAGTGAATGTAACTCTTCAAAATTGATTTCTGATTCACAGCTAAACTAAAGAAGTGCCAAAATTCAAAGTCTGAATTACTTCCGGTTGATTGGGTTAGGAGTGAATGTAACTCTTCAAAATTGATTTCTGATTCACAGCTAAACTAAAGAAGTGCCAAAATTCAAAGTCTGAATTACTTCCGGTTGATTGGGTTAGGAGTGAATGTAACTCTTCAAAATTGATTTCTGATACACAGCTAAACTAACTCACTCTCTTTCTTCTATATTTATGTTTTTCTCTCTATTTTAAACCGTTTCTTTGCCTCCCCCCGTCTCTCTTTTAAACTCTCTCTCTCTGTCTCTCTCTGCTTTTCTCTCTTCTGATCCTCCATTTTTATTTGTTTTATTTCATCCCTTTCAACCGCCGCATTCTTTTTGTGCTAATTTCCATTTTTATCTAATTTCCATTTAGCATCCAGAGTCTGCGGCATCGCTTCTCTAGAGGTACAGTTGGGAAATTAGTAATTTTTTTTGTTTTACTTAATTTGTTTACTGTGTGACCTATTTGCGTTCAAGAAGAGATTAACGACGTTAAAACTTCTTTGTGTACATGGACAGAGCGTCCTTAAGAAGAAAGTTTTTAATGTACTAAGTAAACTGGCTTTAAAAAGGTGTTTACTGCGAATATAATATATATATAAATGCGAATGAGAGAGGGAGAGATTGAGGGAACGAGAGAAGCAAAGAGGAATAACGAATGAAAAATATTTGTTTTATGTGAAAACCTTTAAAGATAGGGTGGTAGTGGTAGAATAAGAAATGAAGAAAAGGTGGTAGTTTGAGAGAAAGAAGAAAGAAAGGAAGAAAAGGTGGTAGTTGGAGGGAAAGAAGAAAGAATGGAAGAAAATGTGGTAGTGGGACAGAAAGAAGAAAGAAAGGAAGAAAAGATTGGAGTAGGAGGAAAAGAAGAAAGAAAGGAAGAAAAGGTGGTAGTAGGAGGAAAAGAAGAAAGAAAGGAAGAAAAGGTGGTAGTAGGAGGGAAAGAAGGAAGAAAGGGTGGTAGTGGGAGGGAAAGAAGAAAGATAGGAAGAAAAGGTTGTAGTGGAAGGGAAAGAAGAAAGAAAGGAAGAAAAGGTGGTAGTGGGAGGGAAAGAAGAAAGAAAAGGTGGTAGTGGGAGGGAAAGAAGAAAGAAAGGAAGAAAAGGTGGTAGTGGGAGGGAAAAAAGAAAGAAAGGAAGAAAAGGTGGTAGTGAGAGGTAGAAAAAGAAATAAAGGAAGAATATTAACAATAACCAACTGACCAGAACTTGAAAAGCCAAACTTATCCAAAAACAAATCCAGGGGAGAAAAAAAAAGGCGAATTGCATAAGATCAGTGGTTGAAGTGACTTGCGCGAAAGGTAATACTTAGACTAATCTCTATTCAAAAGAAGAAAGAAAGACAGACAGATACCACATCTCCATTAGTAATAGAAGTGATAGTATAATTTCGACTTCAGACAGACAGATACCAACTCTCCATTAGTAATAGAAGTAATAGTATAGTTTCGGCTTCAGACAGACATATACCAAATCTCCATTAATAACAGAAGTAATAGTATAATTTCGGCTCCAGACAGACAGATACCAAATCTCCATTAATAACAGAAGTAATAGTATAATTTCGGCTCCAGACAGACAGATACCAAATCTCCATTAGTAATAGAAGTGATAGTATAGTTTCGGCTCCAGACAGACAGATACCAAATCTTCATTAATAATAGAAGTAATAGTATAATTTCGGCTCCAGACAGACAGATACCAAATCTCCATTAATAACAGAAGTGATAGTATAGTTTCGGCTCCAGACAGACAGATACCAAATCTCCATTAGTAATAGAAGTAATAGTATAGTTTCGGCTTCAGACAGACATATACCAAATCTCCATTAGTAATAGAAGTAATAGTATAGTTTCAGCTTCAGACAGATACCAAATCTCCATTAGTAATAGAAGTAATAGTATAGTTGCGGCTTCAGACAGACATATACCAAATCTCCATTAGTAATAGAAGTAATAGTATAGTTTGGGCTTCAGACAGACAGATACTAAATCTCCATTAGTAATAGAAGTAATAGTATAGTTTGGGCTTCAGACAGACAGATACCAAATCTCCATTAGTAATAGAAGTACAATAGTACAATTAATAGAAGTACTGGCTGATATTGAGAGACATGTCTTTCTTAGTACTATTTAGCAGGGCAGTAGCGCTTGATATATCCAAGGCCTTTGACAAGATATGGCATAAAGGGCTTCTCCTGAAAATACGCTCATAATTACTTAATATAATTAGATCCTTTCTAACCAAAAGAAAAATCCAGGTTATCCTCGATGGCCATTCATCTAAGCAACATGACATAAATGCTGGTGTACCCCAGGGATCTATCTTTGAACCTTTGTTGTTCTTGATCTATATAAATGATCGCCTTGATGACATAGAGTCAGAGGTTGGTTTATTTGCTGATGACACCACGCTTTACTCTCGCCATGTTGGCAAAACAGACGCGATCATATCTGAGGCAATGGCTGAATCCTTAGAAAATGACCTCCAGGCTGGAGTCGATTGGGGTCATAAATGGTTGGTAACTTTTAATGCCGCAAAGACAAAGCTCCTTTCCTTCAATAACTACAAGAAACCTCTCCAACCACCGATTGTCATGGCAAATAGCACCCTACCTGAGAGTTCATCTTTCAAACTCCTCGGCCTAACCTTCACAGGTAACATGAATTGGAACAAATATATTGAAGACATTGCCGCAAAGAAGGTTGGCTCTCTCTACCGTGCTAGTAAACACCTCACACCTGACATTATCCTGTATCTCTACAAAGCCATCATCCACCCATTTATGGGGTATTGTTGCCACATCTGGGCTGGTGCATCATCCGCTAGTCTCTCCCTCTTAGACAAGGTCCAAAAAAGAGTCGCCAACTTAATATATCCTTCACTTTCAACCAAGCTCCAGTCCCTGTCCCATCGCCGCAATGTAGCATCCTTGTGCTTGTTTTACAAATACTTCAATGTATTATGCTCCGATGAATTGGCTACTCTGGTGCCCTTTTGGCTAAGATCAAAGTGTAGTATCTGTTTCGATGGATACTGCACCCCATAGACTGGTATTGTCTTGGCCTTCGGGGCTTGATTTACACCGGTCTATGGGTCTGTCCTGTGTAGTTCTAGGAGGTCCACCCTCCCAGGCTTCGCCTCCCCTCTTTGGGGAGGAGTAAGTTTATTGCTTACTGCCTGAGGCGCCCCTACCGGGGAATGCTGACGGGGCTGCCGAGGCAATTTTTAAACCCCACTTTCCCGACCCGACTTTGGGTCACATCTTACTTGTGGGAGTAAGATAAAAACTGGCCTTGTGCCTAACTCCTGGAGAGGAGTAAATCAATACTCTGGTGCCCTCTCAGCCTAAATTCACTAGACAAACTCGACAATCAGCTAAATCCCATCCATTCACTGTGGAGGTCTCCAGATGCTAGAGAGCTTTCTACTTCATCGGTGATATTTATAGCATGCCGCCTGGTGATGGAATAATGATCTCCGACTTTTCATTATTTAGGTAGAGGGAAAGTAAGAATAGAATAGAATAACGGAGGTAGAGCGGGGGGTCACCAACGGACGCCGGTGGTGCCATTTAGGGTATACTCACTGATACGGCGTTCTTATATAAGGGTTTTCCCCATATTTCTCCAACCACTATTATAAAACGTTGGTGTCTTTCGCCGTCGTTATGTTTCTTTTCTTTTCTCTTTCTTTCTCACTGAAATAAAGATAATTTCATTCATGCAAGATAAAGTAATATTTTCCTTACATTAATAGAAACAAGCCGTGCATGCATGGTCCCCCTCTGTATGTGACTCAATGTGGCGAGTGTAAAATGCAATAAATTTGGGCAATTTTTGGCATTTTTGACCCCCTGGGGGCGCGAACTAGAATATTTCTGAGGTCAAGGATGCTCATTTTATATCCAGAACAATTGCCTCTACATTTTGGCCAAGTTTCAGAAAAATTGAATGCATGGATCAAACGTTATGGGAGAAAAGGGTAATTTTTTGCCATTTTGGGGGCTTTTGACCCTCTGGGGGCGCGAACCAGATGTTTTCCATGGTCAGCGATACTTATTTTCTATTAGGAACAATTGCCTCCACATTTTGGCCAAGTTTCAGAGAAATTGAATGGATGGATGAAAAGTTATGGGGCAAAAAATGTCATTTTTTGCCATTTTGGGGCCTTTTGACCCCCTGGGGGGCTAACCAGATTTTGTTTCAAAAATCGGAGAATGTCACTTTCTAACCTGACAAAAGTTACAACTTCATGCAAAATTTCAGAGAAATTCAATGGATGGTTGCTGAGAAAAATCCGGACGGACGGACAGATGGACGGAGAGACGGACAGACAGACGGACGGACGGAAATGCCTCAAAACATATTTATGAAATCGGGGGACCTATTAAATGAACAGGTTGTGTATGTTAAGACATCATTAAAATAAATCAGGAGGGTCAAATCTATGAGTTACATAGACATTTTCATTTATAGACCAATACTGTACAAAATAAATATCCACCAATCAAAATATTCACATATATAACTAAATGCTTAGCTAACTATAATAACTATGGTCAAAAGATTCTTTTTCCCGCAAAAATCAAGATCTATTATTTTTTCTGGTATATGTTCCCAGGATTTTCTACTATATTGGATTCTCAATTATTGAAAATGGTTACACATTTTTTACAATTGGATGGCTCACACTCTCAACTTCTAATGTCTTCTGACACCCTCCCCCCAAACCTGCCTTGTTTGAAGTTGTTACATGCCCGAGTCGGTGCACGGTAAAGGTTGTTGATCAAAAAGATGCACCTGGCGATTGTCAGTTGATAAGATAATTGCCGGATGACCAAAAAGTTGTTTGAAAATAAAACAAAAAAACTCACAACCAGACAAACACCGGCACAGTAAGAGGCAACATATGATCGATTGTAAAAAGATAAGTTTCTTCCGACCAAATAAAAAGGGCACTTGCAAGAATCACTTAAACAGTGATGTCAGAAGAAAACAGAGATGTCGGAAAGGTTAAAAGATCATATTGCCAGGTGCGGTTGTGTTATGCCAGGAAAGATAGACAGATTTGTTGAATTGTCAAATGAGTGCAAGCTGTCACCGGGTGCAAACTCGGAGGTCGTCGAGGTGGTCAGGAAATTGTTATATAATTCAAACCGAAAATCAAAAGAGGAGTTGACGATCGAAGTTCGGAGAGAATCAATCATCTAATTCACTGTGCACAAAGCCTCTCCAACCACCACTCTCATCATCACCAAGCCATCATCATCGACATATAAATATACATGTTATATTTTCCAAAGATACCCGTGGTGTCATTTTATTAAGCCACGCACAATACTACAGAGTGAGCTATGTAAAAAAATATATATTTTTCATTAATACGAGTGGAGCTGCATAGTAGTAGAAATAAATCTTTACAAATTAAAAAAGTTTCTTTTGTCGTCCATATTTACTTCTCTCTCTCTCTCAGCTCTGTTTAGGTCGGCATCATTTTCCGAAGATACCTGTGGTGTCATTTTATTAAGCCACGCACAATACTATATATATATATATATATATATATATATATATACAGGGTGGGCAAAAATAAGGGTCCTATTTTTAAAAATTCATAACTTTTTTATTTATTGATTTTTTAAAAAAATTTTTTTAGAATAAGTAAAGGACCCCTTCCGAAGCAAGCATAAGCCGTATTAGCCCTAAGGAACGTACCCTCATTTAGAAAACATTATTTTTGCTTAAAAAACTCAAAACAGTGTAAAAAACAATACTTTAGTTTTTGTAAGTTTTAAGAAGTGTTTTTCGGCTAAAATTTGTTTTGTTTATTTCAAAAAATCTCGGAAGGGGCAGTCTACACACACATAAAGTTTGGTGAGTTTAACTTTTATTTTGTGGAAGTTATTCAAATTCAAGTTATTCAAATTTAAAGATAGGACCCTTATTTTGGCCCACCCTGTATATATATATATAGAACAGTTATTTATTATATTCCAATAACCATGGTTTGTTTTATTACTTTTATTTTTGTTTTTATTTTTTTCACATTTCAAAAAATTTCAAATTTCTGTGCGATATATTTAATGGTCCGTTTCATTTGTTTTGTGCCAAACAACATTTGTATGTCAATATCGTCTCTGCAACACTGTTAAATACTGAATACAACCAACCCCACAGCTGTCTTTTCTGCTGGTGAGGAGATAACGGCCATTTTGTAGAGGTAGCAACACACTTCACCAAGGATCTGCTTACGACTGACAACATCGAAAAGAACTAACGTAGAGGTCGCTTGTTAAATATATCTCACAGAAATTTGAAATTTTTGGAAATGTGAAAAAAATAAAAACAAAAATAAAAATAATAAAACAAACCATGGTTATTGGAATATAATAAATAACTGTTCTATATTTTGCTCTGTTAGCAATAATTGACAAACATTGAGCTGAATCTTCAAAGGAGACTAGAAACCAAAAGGATCTGATGATATATGGTAGTACATATATTTTCTTTAATAATTAATTATATATATATATATATATATATATATATATATATATATATATATACTACAAAGTGAACTATGTAAAAAAATATATATTTTTCATGAATACGAGTGGAGCTGCATAGTCGCAGAAATAAATCTGTACAAATTAAAAAAGTTTCTTTTGTCGTCCATATTTACTTCTCTCTCTCTCTCAGCTCTGTTTAGGTCGGCATCATTGTGTACACTGACTTAATCAACGATTGCTACACTCGATCTATGTCAGGTTTACCAGCTGCATTTAATGAGTATGTAGATGTAAGGGTTAGGGTTAGGGGTTAGGGTTAGGGTTAGTTATGGTGTATGCCCTATTTCCAACATTTTTTCTGGTATATGTTCCCAGGATGTTCTACTATATTGGATGCTCAATTATTGAAAATGGTACAGTGAAGACACTTACATATTTTTTGTGTAACATTGTGTAATAGCTGTCCCCTGTTCATTTATTCAAGCGTTGTTATTTAATCTGGGGGTAAATTCACGTCGCCGAGAGAGATGGTAGAGAGCAAATCCTACTTTATCGTAATTAGTTATTAATGTTTTCTTAACTATTCATAGAGAGGGGGGGATTCTCGTGCTTGTCTTCCCTGAAGGAAAATATTCCGTATCTTTACATTGTGAATCGCATGTCCTCTCAGTTTGCTTTCCGAAACAGACTGACCAAAAACTCGCTTCTCACAAGAACGAGTGACGTCACAGATCCCTTTGTTTCCCACGCAAGGCCCGCGAAGTCACAGAGCCTCTCACAGGTGTAGACTGACCCCTGATCTGGGATCTCGTCACACAGTAACCTTGTCAGCTCTGACTGTGAGAACAAGCCCTGTTCTGCACTTGACTCTCCAACAGATACGTCCATTCCCATAGGGCCATTATCTAACACATGTTTGTGGAACTCTCTTCATGCTGACTGTTTTCCTCCTACCTATAGCCTTGGTATTTTAAAGACTAAGGCCAATAGGCATCTCCTGTCTTTGCAAGAATTACATATTTTTTGTGTAATAGCTGTCCCCTGGTATAGAGTCTGTACGACCAGTTGAGTAGCAAGATAAGTCAGGTGCGAACCCGGTACAGTTTAGAATCTGCAAGCAGTCGCCATAACAACTTGGCCAACGGTAACTGCCAAGCACATCAAAATGCCTGTTTATAATAAGGCTAGAATGTTCCATTATGCTCAGAAGGGAAAGATTCATAAGTGGCCATTCTAGTGTATAAATGTTCATTCATTTGAATAAGTATTCTTCTATGAGATGGATGCCAGTTGAGGCCTTTATGCCGGTAAGTGTTAGTTTAATTCTATACCTGGCAAAACACTAATTTCTAATATCTTGTTTGCATGTTACTTTATGGAGTTGAACTAAATTGTAAATAAACCGTTTTGTAAAATACACAACACGAAATATAGAATGTTCTGCATTTAAAATTTGTTTTTTTTAGTAAATAAAAGTAAAACAAAAAAACGATAAATTGTTTTGTTTATTGCAAAACGAAAGATTACAAGTCAGCCGATTTTTAAAAAAGCGTATATATTTCGTTTATTTATTAAAATAACTTGTGTAATCTTCCGTTTTGCCTACTCGGGCTAGGAGAAAAGTGTAGTATGGAAAAATCCTTCTAAACTGAGGTAAGATCCAGAGTGCCCTTTTTTGAGAAGCTTGATTTTTTCCTACAAAACAGAAGATTACTTAAGTCCGGTGATAAATATTTCATCCCCCCCATTTCTGTCCTCGTGGGGAGGCAAGTAAATAGTGGCACAAAAACATGTTTTAAAAGAAAACATGTTTATATTTTATTTGTTTTATTTATGAACCGTCTGCCTTAAAATAAATATTAACATGTTAAAAGAAAAAAAAATTCCGAAATATTGAATGTATTGCATTTATTAAAGTAAATAAAAGGTTTACTTACAAGTTGTTTTGTAAATAGCGACCACATGTATTGCGAGGTCAACCGGAAGACGCCGGTGACTTCCGGAACATGTTCCGCATTTATGAACTGGGGTCTTTATTGTACTCTTGCTCCGGTTTTTTCAGATGTGTGTATTTAAATAACGCATTTCCCCAATTTTAGAAAGAATATGCTTTCTCATTTTCCATTTTTGTTCAGTTATCAGAAATCAAAGGTGCCTCACCTGGGTGTATTTGCATGTGCTTTTTCAAATTGGCATTCTGTGAAAATGCAGTTCCACAAACGCTACAAGAATATGGTTTCTCACCTGTGTGTATTCGCATGTGAGATTTTAAACCGGAGCTGCCCGAAAATTCATTTCCACAAACTTTACAAACATACGGTTTCTCCCCAGTGTGTATTCGTATGTGCTGTTTCAAACTGGATCTATCTGTAAATGCACTGACACAAACTTTACAAGAATAGGGTTTCTCACCTGTGTGTATTCGTATATGAGTTTTTAAACTAGAACTCAATGAAAATGCAGTTCCACAAAATTTACAAGTATAGGGTTTCTCACCTGTGTGTATTCGCATGTGAGTTTTAAGATTGGCACTGTGTGAAAATGCATTTCCACAAACATTACAAGAATAAGGTTTTTCCCCTGTGTGTAATCGCATGTGATTTTCCAGATTGGCACTACGTGAACATTCAAATCCACAAAATTTACAAGAATATTGTTTCTCACCTGTGTGTATTCGCATATGACTTTTCAGATTGGCACTCTGTGAAAATGTTGTTCTACAAAATTTACAAGAATAGGGTTTCTCACCTGTGTGTATTCGCATGTGATTTTTCAAAGCAGAACTGCCTGTAAATGCAGTTCCACAAACTATACACAAATATGGCTTCTCACCTGTGTGTGTCCGCATGTGAGTTTTCAAACCGGAAATGCCTGAAAATGCTGTCCCACAAATTTCACAGGAATATGGTTTCTCACCTGTGTGCATTCGCATGTGCTCTTTTAAGCTTGAACTGCCGAAAAATGCAGTCCCACAAACTTGACAAGAATACGGTTTTTCACCTGTGTGTATTCGCATGTGAATTTTCAGACTGTTACTCTGTGAAAATGCAGTTCCACAAATTTTGCAAGGATATGGTTTCTCACCAGTGTGTATTCGCATGTGAATTTTCAAATTGGAACTCCGTGCACATGCATATCCACAAACTTCACAAGCATAGGGTTTTTCATCCGTCTGTATTTCCATGTGACTCATCAGACTTGTACTCTGTCAAAAGAATTTTTCAAAAGATTTACAATGGAATGATTTTTCATCCTTGTATATTTGCAGACGTGCACTCGGTGGACATGCAAATCTACAAAAAATTTACAAGAATACAATTTGTTGCATGTGAGTCTTCTAATATCTTTTTTGAAAATGGAACTCACTGAAAATGAATTAAAATCTTTTTTTTTCAGAATTACTAATATATTTTCGATTGTTTTTGTATAGGGTTAACGCCTCTTTCCTCGTATTTCTCTGCAGAAAAAATGCCTTAGTACTAGGTGTCAATATAAAAAAATCCGTAAATTAAAAAAAATGGGTTTTATTTGGGAAATACAAACAAAAATGGTTACCCATTCTGTCCAACGTTAAATTTATGTGTGTCTTTTTATATTGGTTGCACAGCTGCTGCTAATAGCAGTCTTTATGTTAACTGATTGGTCACCGGAAAGGAAGATGCGTGGAGAGAGACGCTATATTTAGTTCAATTTAATTTAATACAAAGGGGGTGAAAAGGGGATGGAAGCTAGTCATTGAAAATTCACATACTTCCGTGTTTTGTGAAATGTTAACAATAAGTATTAGACATTAATAAATATTCCCACAATTTCAGTTTAGGGAACATAATATCTGCACATCCTCCATTTAAAAATTAAAAAAATATTTCAGGTTTACATTAAATTTGATCTATAGTCATCAGATATCAATTAAGCAAAATTCCCTGAATTTTAATTTCTTCTTAAGACCCCCTGAAGCTAAAGCCTTAAATTTGAGACATTTCCTACAATCAAAATTATGCACACTTCACAGAAAAACAATTCCTTTCCACACAGAAATATGAGATGGCAGCTATTTATGTATGCAGACTTTTCTTAATTCTTTGTGGAACTTTCCAATAATAGTTTCAATCTGCAAATAAAAAAAACATGTGATCAACACATTTATATCTTTACGCGGTCAATTTCAATAAACCTCATATTTTGTTATTATAAACAATTAATATTCACAAATCTTTTCTGACTAGTGTCACATGTGATAAACTTCACTTTGTGTATACGTTTTTTTATCAGACAGACAGATACCAAATCTCCATTAGTAATAGTATAGTTTCAGCTTCAGACAGACAGATACAAAATCTCCATTAGTAATAGAAGTAATAGTATAGTTTCAGCTTCAGACAGACAGATACCAAATCTCCATTAGTAATAGTATATTATCAGCTTGAGACAGACAGATACAAAATCTCCATTAGTAATAGAAGTAATAGTATAGTTTCAGCTTCAGACAGACAGATACCAAATCTCCATTAGTAATAGTATAGTTTCAGCTTCAGACAGACAGATACAAAATCTCCATTAGTAATAGAAGTAATAGTATAGTTTCAGCTTCAGACAGACAGATACCAAATCTCCATTAGTAATAGTATATTATCAGCTTGAGACAGACAGATACAAAATCTCCATTAGTAATAGAAGTAATAGTATAGTTTCAGCTTCAGACAGACAGATACCAAATCTCCATTAGTAATAGTATACTTTCAGCTTCAGACAGACAGATACAAATCTCCATTAGTAATAGTATAGTTTCAGCTTCAGACAGACAGATACCAAATCTCCATTAGTAATAGTATAGTTTCAGCTTCAGACAGACAGATACCAAATCTCCATTAGTAATAGAAGTAATAGTATAGTTTCAGCTTCAGACAGACAGATACAAATCTCCATTAGTAATAGTATAGTTTCAGCTTCAGACAGACAGATACCAAATCTCCATTAGTAATAGTATAGTTTCAGCTTCAGGCAGACAGATACCAAATCTCCATTGGCTGATATTGACAGACGTGTCTCCGTTAGCACTATTTACATTGGCTGATGCCGACAAACGTATCTCAATTTTGCAATGTTGAAGCTAACACGGGGGGGGGGGGGGGGGTAAGAATTATTCTCATTGGGTGATGCCGTCAGACATGTCTCAAAAAGTTGAACGGTGGTCATTAAAAAAAATCGTCGACGTGTGTAGCAGAATTTCATGTCGTTTCTACGTTTTTTGTATCAGTTTTCAATATTCAAAATAATAAGTTAAAACACAAGTAAACATATCCAGGTTAGTAGAAGAGTAACTTATCTTGCCTTTGGTAACATTTATTTGTTGTCTTTTTTAACCCATTTTTTCGTTCTGTTAGCTGTCGTTATAAGTGCCCCCCTCTTATCAAATGCCTTAGTACCGGGTGATCCCTCAATCTGCATTCTAAAATAGTTGTTATGTTTTCATCCCTCAAAAGATAAGCAATACAATACATAAATTTGTAAAAGAATGCAGTATTTACAAAGTACAGGAAAAAGGTTTTAAAATTAAATAAGAAAAACATTTTCAAGAAAAAAAATGGCAAAGAGTTATTGATAATTGTTAAAATATTTTTTTAATTAAATATAATTTTTTTTTTAAATTAATTTATTTTTTATTAATTTATTTGTTAAAATAATTTTTTTAATTAAATATAATTTTTTTTTTTTTATTAATTTATTTTTTATTAATTTATTTGTTAAAATAATTTTTTTAATTAAATATAATTTTTTTTTTTTTATTAATTTATTTTTTATTAATTTATTTGTTAAAATAATTTTTTTAATTAAATATAATTTTTTTTTTTATTAATTTATTTTTTATTAATTTATTTGTTAAAATAATTTTTTTAATTAAATATAATTTTTTTTTTTTTTATTAATTTATTTTTTATTAATTTATTTGTTAAAACAATTTTTTTAATTAAATATAATTTTTTTTTTTTTTATTAATTTATTTTTTATTAATTTATTTGTTAAAATAATTTTTTTAATTAAATATAATTTTTTATTTTAATTAATTAATTTATTTTTACGTTGGTGTGAGTTTTGTCCGGTAGGCTTTTGTTCGCTCCCCATTTAACCCATTTATAATAATTTGTTATTCTTTTTACAAATCATAGAAATAGGCAGATGGGCATGTAGCAGTTACCTCCTCCTTTCAAAACATAACTACACCGGTTTGCCGGTAGGTGTCGCTTTTTCACCGACAGGTGGCACTGTAAAGCGACACCAGAGTTATCTGCCCTTCTGACTATAAAAACCGTTGCAAACGAAAAATCCATCTCTCTTCTTCACCAGCCTCGACAGGAGTACGCTGACACTATCGTTCCGTTTCACTCTTCTCTTCTGGTCAATTGGCCTCGGTAGAACGACGCTAATACACTAGCGCTTCGTCTAACGCTTTTCTCTTCAACTAGAATCGGCATAACAACTACCAACACGCGTGGTCAAACAACGGTAAGAGTTCTCAACTCATTTTCTTTGTGTACGGCTTTCAAAGACTTTCCACACGCCGGATTCATTTCTTCTTATACCTTTTCAAGAACTGTTTTTCCATCGACACACATGCATACATCACACACTTCATCATTCCACGTACACACACGTTCAATAAACGTTATTTGAACTACTTCATTTTTGTTTATTAATTATTACTCTGTCTTTGCATGCAACAATTGCTTGATTTACTGAACACGTTTATAATCGGGGGAACACGACCCTCGATCCTAACAGGCATAACAAGGAGGAACGCTGGCTTCCGGTGGAAAAAGGTTGAAGAAAGTGTCTACGGATGCCTGAAAGTGATACAACCATTTTTTTATTCATATTAATTTTCAGACTTTTCTTTTTATTCATATTAATTTCAGACTTTTCTTTTTTGTCATATTAATTTCAGACTTTTCTTTCATCATAATCTAATAATTAACATAATATAGATTATTTGAATAATAATTAATTTGTTTTTATTTGATTGTTTTCAAAACATTTTTTTTTAATAGTGAAAACCTTTTTTCTTGGAAATGGAGTTGTCACACTGTGTTTGCTCGTATTGAGTGGTTTATTAGTAGAGACAAACGAGAGACGCGTGTTGTTGGTTTTTAAAAAATATACATGGAAGAACCTTTATTGAAGTGCGCATGCGCGGTTGTTACAAAACTAGAGTTGGTCACAAAACGAAACGATAACATCGTTACATCCCCCCTTTACCAATATGAAGATTATTGTAGGGAAACGCGGGACTTACCTAACTAGCATTGTGCATAGTTCAATGGGTCGGTCGTGGAAGTAAATGAATGAAGAAGAAAGAAACAAAAATGGCTGCCTTGTCTCTTTATATGCCTGCAATGTGACCACCTGATATGTAAATGAGATGCTCCTGGTTGGAGATAAAAGAGGGTTGATTTGTTGTTTTGGTGTGACGTTCACTTTGAAGTTGGATTTCAAAGAGATAAGTGAGATATACAGAGGTTGGAAGTTATAATTATGATATTGAGCATATTCAATATATAATAAAAAGGTAAGGGCTAATTCAGGGTAGACTGCCTGAATAGCTACAGCGAAGCAGGGGATTATTCTGCCCCATGAATTGCTTGCTATAATTCTCTAGAAAATGTTCACAAGTTCATTTTTGATGGTGGTCGTACCATCCTGCCACTGCGAGTGTATTGTTGGGAGTCTCTTTGTGAAGACTGAGTTGTACATACAGGTGGTTCTGCAAATGTTACATGCTTTGGCGTTTGTGGTGGGGTTGGCCTTATTGGAGCACTCCTAATATGCTGCCGGTTTCTCCGTAGCACATATCCGTTTGCAGTTTTTAGGAGATATGATCGGGGACCATCTGCTTGAGATACTACGGTTGCTAGGTCCCAGTTTCCGTGTGTAGGGTTTTGTGCTCTTACCCTCTGGCCAGGATATAAAGGTGGTAGGTCTTCCTTGAGTGCATGCTGGTCAAAATATTTCTTTTGCTTATGTTGCCTTTGTTTAAAAGCATCATATATTTGATCCTGATCTTGGTGGTTGTTTTCTATTTTTGTTGCAATTGGGGATTGGATTCGTCTACCCATGAGTAGCTGTGCGGGGCTGGATATGGCGTTTGAGATAGGTGTGCAGCGCCAGTGCAACAATGCAATTTCGGGTGTTGTCCCAGATTGCTTGGCCTTTTTGAGGATGGTCTTGATGGTCCTTATCTGGCGCTCTATGAAACCGTTTCCCTGTAGTCTTCGAGGTGAGGTGGTCTGATGGTTGAAACCCCATTCTGTGGCAAATTCGTGGTAGAGGGCGCTTGAGAAGTGCGGCCTGTTGTCACTAACCACTTTTGACGGTATGCCAAACTCCGCGAAGGTTTATTGCATTATTTTTACGATAACACTGCTTGGTGATTGGGCAGGTAACTGTTTGATGACAGGGTACTTGGAGTAGTAGTCTGCTATGATCAGCCATTGATGTCCATGGAGCTCGAACAAGTCTGTTCCAACTACGTCCCATGGCTTTGTTGGAATGTCGTGCTGCAGAAGAGGCTCTGACATTTGTGATGGCTGATGTTGACAGATGCTACATGAGCTTGTGAATTGCTCGATGTCTCTGTTTATATTTTTCCAATAGACAGTGTCTTTGGCTAGGAGTTTGGTTTTCTCCTGTCCTAAGTGAGCAGTGTGGAGTTGCTTTAGGATATCTTCTTGGAGGGTCTGAGGAATGACAATTTGTTGTCCTTTAAGGATAAGTCCGTCATCAATTGATAGCTGATCTCTTAGGCTCCAGAATTCTCTGATATCGGTAGGCAGTTGTTTGATTGTCTCGGGCCATCCCGTGACAATGGTATCTCTTAGCTGGTTAAGCAGAGGGTCGGCTGTTGTGCAGTCTCTCAGTTTTTCAATGCGGTCAGCAGAGAAACGAATGGTGTCAACTCGAGCATCAGATCGATAGGGTCCGAATTACCAGGTGATGGCAAGCGTGATAACCCATCAGCCAATATGTTTTTGGATCCCTGTTGTAGGATAATCTGAAATTATATCCCTGTAGCTGGATAAGCATTCGTTGTAGGCGAGCTGGAGCTGAGGTGAGAGGTTTGTCAATGATCATGACAAGAGGTTTATGGTCAGTGATAATTTGGAAACCATGACCGTATAAATATGTGTGGAATCTATGTGTGCCAAACACGATTGCCAGTAGTTCCCGCTCGATACATGCGTATCTTTGTTCTGTTTGTGTCAGACTCTTGCTTGCGTATAAGACAGGCATTAAATTGCCAGCTGCATCTGGTTGTAGAAGTGCTGCGCCTATTCCATGAAGACTTGCATCACAGTGCATGTAGATTGGGCGCTTGGGGTCAAAGTAGTGAAGTAGGGATGTTTCAGATACTTCACTCTTCAGGTTTTTGAAAACCGTCTGGTGGTGTGGCTCCCATTGGAATTCTGACTCTTTGTGAAGTAAGTCATGTAATACAGTGGTTTTTGAGCTGAAATCCTTAATAAAACGGGATAGGTATGTCATTACACCTAAGAACTGTTGCAGTTCTGTTTTATTGCGTGGTTCTGGCATTTCCTGTAGGTCTCATACCTTTGCCGGGTCAGGTTTCATCCCAGTATGGGTGTATATATTTCCGAAGAAGATTTCCTGGCGTTTTATCTCGCATTTCTTGGAATTCATTGTGAGGCCCTCTTGTGTGGCGACTTCCATGAGTTGCCTTAGGTTGTTGTCATGTTCGCGTTCCATATACAACAATATCATCCACTATACCGCATGCTCCTGTGCACTTCTCAAGTATTCTGTCCATCTCAAGCTGGTAGATGTCTTGGCTCATGTTTAAACCAAATGGAAGTCTTTGGAAGCAGTACCTTCCAAATGGTGTTTGAAAAGTGGTCAGGATCTGGCTTTCCTGATCAAGCTTTATAGACCAGTATCCTGCCTTAGCATCCAGTTTTGAGAAGTATTTTGCACCTGCAAACCAGTGATTGAGTTCCTCAACTGTTGGAATTTGATGATATGGCCGCATTAGGGCTTTGTTTAGTGCCCTTGGGTCTAAGCAGACCCTTATTGTGTTGTCGCGTTTAGTTACATATGTAAGGGAGCTTACCCAGTATGTTGGCTCCTCAATACGACGAATGACATTCTGTGACTCCATCTTGTCTAGTTCAGCCTTGATCTTTTCACGCATGGCTATTGGCGTTCTTCTCAGTGCGTCTATGTGGCATGGGATGTTAGGGTTGACAGTGAGCTTGTGTGTTTTCTTGAACTCGCCAATGCGGTCGAATCTGTCGGGGTGTAAACGCATCAGATCATCTATGCTGTTGATAGGTTGTTGCTGAACAGATATGGCACAGTTCATTGTCACAACGTTAAATGCTACAGATGTTGGCAGGCCTAGTATAGCTGGTCCTGGAGTGCTGACCACATAAAATTGAGTGTTGAGCTATGAGGAGTCCTTGTATTTGCACCTGATGTTTGTGGTGCCATGGCATTTTATTTCAGTGTTGTTGTATGCTGTCAGTACGCATTTCGTTGGGTTTAGTGATCCAGATATTGGGTTTCTGTCTTCGTTTATGGCGGAGGGGCACATACTGCGGAATATGCGTAAAGGTAGTGTGTTTGCTTGTGCACCTGTGTCTATCTTCAGTTTAAGGCTGTGCGTACCTGGGTGGTCTGTCAATATAACGTTGATATTGACAAATGCTTCATTTTGTGTTGTTTTTTGTTTATGCAGTGGATGTTCACTGTTAATGGTGCTGAATGTGAGGTGCTCCATCGCCGCATGTAGGTTTGTTGTGGCTCGGTCGTCATGTTCAGCAACGCTGTCAACTTTTCGGCCTGTTTCATGTGGTCTGTGCCTTGACTGGCTACGGCTTTTGTGCCAGGATTTTCCTTGTTTCCTGGGTCTGAGTCTCACTGAGAAGCACAATTTGGCCCAATGGCCCATTTTTCCGCAGGAACTGCATATGTCGTTCTTGGCAGGGCAATGCTCTTTGCCAAAACGATGGTCCCGTCCACAATTTTTACATAAGTTGCTGGTATTTCTGTTGCCTTCCTGGCGTTCGTGACCACCGCGATTTATGGTGTCTATCTGTGACAGGCCATGTAGTTGGTGTATTTTGTTTATATACACGGCTGAAGCCTCATATGTGCGTGCTAATTTCACAGCCTCTTCTATTGTGTAGCCCTTCGGTTTGTTTAACAGTTCTTTTTGTAAGTCCGGTATGGGCGTGTTGGCTATCAGTATTTCTACTAAACGTTCGTTCATTTCATGGGCTGTGAAGTCGCATTTCTTCGCCTGTAAGCGACACCTGTTTAGAAATATGTCGGTCGTCTCGGTAGGCTTTTGTTGGTATCTACCGAGTTCGAGCCTACATATACGGTGGTTGGTTGCTGGTTCCAGCTGCTCCATAAATGCGTTGAAAATTTTGTCGGCGTCTCTCCGGTCTTCGCTTGACATAGACCAACTGTTGTATCTATGAATTCCTTCCTCGCCAGTTGCGAGTAGAACAATAGGCACTTTCTCTTCTTCTTTAGTTCCCTTCGCTGTGAAATAAAGTTCCAAACGTTGTTGGAATATCTTGAATGACTCTGCAATGTAAGGCGAAGAGTCCCAGTCAAGAATGGGAACTGGTACAGATATATTAGCCATAGTAGTAGTAGTGTTGTTATGTGTGTGTGAGAGTTCTGTTCCGAGCTTCGACGAGCGTGTGTGTGTGAAGTTTTACAAAGTTTTGGTTCGAAAAGAAAAAATATAATGTCTTACTTTTATCGTTGTTTACTCTTATTTTTCTTTATATCCCACCGCTGTCACCATGTCACTCTGTGTTTGCTCGTATTGAGTGGTTTATTAGTAGAGACAAACGAGACGCGTGTTGTTGGTTTTTTAAAATATACATGGAAGAACCTTTATTCAAGTGCGCATGCGCGGTTGTTACAAAACTAGAGTTGGTCACAAAACGAAACGATAACATCGTTACAGGAGTAACTTCCGGAATCAAACTTTTTTTAGAAATGGAAATTCCCTAACCCTAACCCTCCCAAAAAACATTATTTTCACTAAATATTAAAAATAAAACATTAAATAAAAAAAAAACACATTCCGGTGCTCAAAACATTATTTCTTGAAAAAAAAAAGAAGATTATTCTATTTTTCAATGAATTAATATAAAAAAAAAGAAAAGTCTGAAATTAATATGAATAAAAAAAATTGTTGTATCACTTTCAGGCATCCGTAGACACTTTCTTCAACCTTTTTACACCGGAAGCCAGCGTTCCTACCTGTTATGCGCATTTGCCTAAAAATATATTTATTATAAACAAAACAATATTCGTATTTGGGATTATCAAGTTATCAGCTATTACTTAGTAAATAAATATACGGCACTTCTGTCGTATATATGAAGCAGCTGCCGATTAAGAAATCGAAATTGAAGAGTTCCGTTTTTTTTTCTCCAAGTACCATTCATTCAGAATTCACCGGAAGTTGAATTTAGTATTTAGAAAATGGAGTTAAATGAGATTAATCTTCGAGACATTGGTAATTTAATGAACCAGCCACAAAAAACAATAGATTTTTTACAGGCACACTGCCTGATTTCTTAGGGTTTGGGTTTAGGGTTTAAGGTTAGGATTTAGGGTTAGGGTTAGGGTTTAGGGTTAGGGTTTTTTATTTAAAATGTTTTTACTTCATATAATAAAAAAAAGAAATTGTTAATTGTTTGTTGTTACCCAAAAACAAATCAGTCTTGCATTTTTTTTTTATGTTGTAAAAAAATCACTTCCGGTTGAATTACCTCCCTTTATTTTCAGTAGAAGGACAGAAAATCTGCTGCTTCATATATACGGCAGAAGTGCCAAATATACTGTTATTATTATCGTTTACAAAGTCCGTTAAATCCAATATTTTTATGTCTTTGTGCCTCCCTGTTTGTTTAATCATGCGCGTCATCTAACGTACGGATGACCAGAAATGAAAAATAAAACATTTTTTTGTTAGCATTTTTCGTTTTAAAACTAGTATCTAGACGTCACGGGATCAAATGGGGCGATTTTGTGTTTTCAATTTTAACATGGCGTCGAGACACTAGTTTAAAATCGAACTACAAAACGCTTTAAAATAAGTTAAAACACAAATAAACTTATCCAGGTTAGTAGAAAAGTAACTTATCTTGCCTTTGGTAACATTTATTTGTTGCCTATTTTTTTCTCACACATTTTTCGTTCTGTTAGCTGTCGCTATGAATGCCCTAATTTTCTTTTATAAAATAAAAGGTTAAATCCAAGATTTTTATGTTTTTGTGACTTCCTGTTTAATCGTGCGTGTCATCTGACGTACGGATGACCAGAAATGAAAACTAAAACCTTTTTGTAAGCGTTTCTGAATGACAAAAATCAATATTTACACTTTCACATTCATAAAACATTTTTTAAATTTCGACTTCCGTTTCCTTTTTTAATTACTTATTATTGATTCCCTTCCCATAAGTGTGAAAAAAGAGGGTGGGATTACTTAGGATTGTGTGCTCAGCGTTTGGGGGATATGTGGCCAACATGAGTGACTATGAAGGAATTACTTTTAGGGTCAGGAATGAGTGGGGGAATATAAATACGGATGCAATTCTCCTGACAGGGGGACCATTTCAGCTTTTGACTAAGATCAAAGTGTAGTATCTGTTCCGATGGATACTGCACGCCTGTCCTGTGCAGTTCTAGGAGGTCCACCCTCCCAGGCTTTGCCTCCCCTCTTTGGGGAGGAGTAAGTTTATTGCTTACTGTCTGAGGCGCCCCTACCGGGGAATGCCGACGGGGCTGCCCAGGCAATTTTTAAATGGCCAGAGTGCTCACCTCTCGAGCGCTGGCTTTTCAAACCCCACTTTCTCGACCCGATCTTGGGTCACATCTTACTTGTGGGAGTAAGATAAAACTGGCCTTGTGCCTAACTCCTGGGGAGGAGTAAATAAGACCATTTCAGTTCTGGTTTCGATAGAGACCATACTGTAATTTACTGCCCACATTTGTGTCTTGCTTGATACCAGTCCCTGTTGGCGTGGGTCCCTTAAAGTAAAGAGAACTCTTTTTGCAACCCCAGCAGCTGCAGACTCCATCCTGTTCGTAGCGCCATAAATATATTTTCAAAATAAGATAAAATTAAAGTAATGGAGAAGTTAGTTTCAGATATAATTCCAGCCTCAGAATTATTCTGTATGAACATAAATTTGCATGATTTAATGTTACAAACAAGAGACACTATTAGTTTAATTAATTGGTTAACGTTATTAAGAAATAAAAATAACTTACGATTGCCAGATTTTTTTTAATGTAAAAAAAAATACGCTTGATAAGTTGTTTGTAAAATCAATTCAATGAAATTTCGGTGCTCGTGGTTTAAAAGCCCGAAAAAAAGTTTTTTGTCTTTTACTGTTTGAGAGGTAAATAAGGGACAGTAACTCTTAATTTTGAGTCAGATTTTCTCTTTAATTTCTATCAAGCCTGATTTTCTTTTCAGATAATACAGGGTGGGCCAAAATAAGGGTCCTATCTTTAAATTTGAATAACTTGAATTTGAATAACTTCCACAAAATAAAAGTTAAACTCACCAAACTTTATGTGTGTGTAGACTGACCCTTCCGAGATTTTTTGAAATAAACAAAACAAATTTTAGCCGAAAAACACTTCTTAAAACTTACAAAAACTAAAGTATTGTTTTTTACACTGTTTTGAGTTTTTTAAGCAAAAATAATGTTTTCTAAATGAGGGTACGTTCCTTAGGGCTAATACGGCTCATGCTTGCTTCGGAAGGGGTCCTTTACTTATTCTAAAAAAAAAAAAATTAAAAAAAATCAATAAATAAAAAAGTTATGAATTTTAAAAAATAGGACCCTTATTTTTGCCCACCCTGTATATATATATATATATATATATATATATATATATATATATAAGAAGAACGATAAAAACGAGGTATTGGTGTAAAGAAAAATAAAAGAAATAAAATTGAATGTGGCACCCACACGCAAATGGTGAATTCCTATCTCGCAGAATGTATGTAAATGCATTCGCCCAAATTTCTAAACAAATTGCTGAATTTTATTCAGTATAAAACTCAAGTTTAAACACAATACATTCTAATAAATTCTTAAACTTTCCATTGTTATATACTTTGTTGTTCATTTATTACTAATTAATTTTCTGTAAATTACGTTAGATGGAATAACAACAGTTGGTAAGAGTTACTGTCCCTTATTTACCTCTCAAACAGTAAAAGACAAAAAACTTTTTTTCGGACTTTTAAACCATAAGCCACCAATATTTCTGGCGATCTTCTAGTTTGACGTCGTAAATTATCGAGGAAATTGTTGAGCTCGTTAGGCCACGCCCACGCCATATTTGGAGTGCCCATATATGAATTGAATGCTTGTTTACGTTTTGATTTTTTTTTTTTGGACACAATATATTTTAAACATTATTGTTACACCATTATTTAATTATTTTTACACCATTATTTAACAAAATAAATAGATTTTTATACGATATTTTAAACATTTATTTACAATGTTACACGATATATTGTTGTGATATACAATGCAACATTTTCTGGAAACATTTACCGTCTCCATAGGGGTACGTGTCATTCCGCCACCGCCATTCAAATTCCCTCAAATACGATTGGAATAGTTGGTGGCTCGTACCGTTAATGCGTTTAAGTTTCTTCTTCGCATGTGACCACAAGACCTCAATGTTTTGTGTATGAGTGCCGGATATAAGGTCCACAAAATACTGCGAGTGATTCACTGTTGAATGCTGAAAAGCACCCGACAAATCTCGGATTCCGCTATATGATCTCCACTCATCCGTGTGGATCATAGAACCATTTTCACAGTGTTTCCAGAAAATGTTGCATTGTATATCACAACAATATATCGTGTAACATTGTAAATAAATGTTTAAAATATCGTATAAAAATCTATTTATTTTGTTAAATAATGGTGTAAAAATAATTAAATAATGGTGTAACAATAATGTTTAAAATATATTGTGTCCAAAAAAAAAAAAATCAAAACGTAAACAAGCATTCAATTCATATATGGGCACTCCAAATATGGCGTGGGCGTGGCCTAACGAGCTCAACAATTTCCTCGATAATTTACGACGTCAAACTAGAAGATCGCCATTATTATAGCATATGTTTTTATTTATGCCGAACAATTACATTAATAATGTGTTTGTTTTTTTTCAATGTAAATATTATTCGTTTATATTAAACTAAAAAAAGAATTATTAAACAAATGTATTATTATTATTTAACTATAATTCGAAGGAACAACAATAATTATAAAATTCGCATAAAGAAATGCTAACAAAAAGGTTTTATTTTTAATTTCTGGTCATCCGTACGTCCGATGACATAAAAATCTTGGATTTAACCATAAAGTCTCGACATATTTCATATGCGTTTATGCTGTGATCTTGTCTATGTGGTTAATTAGTCGTTTCCCAGCCAAAATGGCGAACAATGAATCGTCTTCGTATTTCCGACCTCACAAATGAGTAAGTAAACCCAAATAATTTGTCTGAGACTAATTTCAAATTTACCTTAAATTATTTTAAAGGAAATACAGTCGGGAAATTAGTCCAAAACAATTTTTTTGAGTTTACTTACTCATTTGTGAGGTCGGAAAAAAATCAGAAATTTCAGATGATTCATTGTCCGCCATTTTGGCGAGAAACGACATATAACCGGCTATGTTTTTTTTTGGGGGGGGGGGGGGTGCTAACAATGCACAGCAATGTTTGGTAGTCGATTTGAATTAAATTAATTAAACCCCTATTTATTAATAATATATTCGGGTATCTTTTACAATAATCAACACAACGAGATCAACGGGGTCCAAAAAAACAAATATACAACAAATAAATGTGACTGTAGCCCATAAAACTTATTTTCCGACTTTCCTATGACATTTGTTTGTATTTTTAAGTAGTTTGAATGATTTTTTAATTAGATATCAAAATTTCTCTCCATTTTATATTCACGGACAGTTGGAAAGACAAGATGGCTGACGACATTTTTTTCTCAGCCTCGCTTTGTTTTTTTTGTTTTTTTACTGGGACTCATAATCAAAGCGCATTGTTTTTCAAAACTTTGATACGTTAGTTCTTTTTTGCGGGGTGAGTGAGGGGGTGACTTTCAATGTAATTTACAATATATTTTAGTTTCGATGACTTCATTAAAAGTACTAGGCTGAGAAAAAAAAATGTCGGCAGCCATATTGTCTTGCCAAATTTCCAACTTTCCGTGAACGTGAAATGAAGAGAAATTTTGATATCTAATTTTTAAAAAAAGCCATTGAAACTACTTAAAACTACAAACAAATGTCATAGGTAAGTCGGGAAATAAGTTTTATGGGCTACGGTCACATTTATTTGTTGTATATATTTTTTGGTACCCCGTTGATCTCGTTGTGTTGATTATTGTAAAAGATACCCATACAGGTATTTAATCGCTTCCCACTGCAACAATATGTGACACAAGGTCGGGAAGGTGGGGAGATCAAGCCAGCGCCTCTAAAGAAGGAGCACTCTGGCGTAGCACAAATAGCCTGGGCAGCCCCGTCAGCATTTCCCGGTCAGAGCGCCTCAGGCAGTAAGCGATAAACTTACTCCACCCCAAAGAGGGGAGGCAAGGCCTGGGAGGGTGCACCTTCTAAGACAACCCAGAAGATACCCATACATTCAACTCAGAATATGCTAAATCCGATCTTTTTAATCTTTTTAATAAAAGGTGGCATTTTTAGAAAGTTCATCGCATACTTTTTTGGAAAAAAAATGGTAAAACAAAGAAATTCAAGTAACACTTACCTTTTTTACAAATATAAATGAAATGTTATGTTATGTTATGTTATTGTTTGAATAAAAACGGGTGTTAGTTTTATTTCAAGATGGCGACCGGAAATGCAGGTTCGCAGAAAATTAAAATTAACGTAAAACAAAGATATTTCGCAATTGATTTTTGATTCCAGGGGGGAAATATTGGTGCTTATCCGGAAGTACGGAGATATTAAAAAAAATAAATAAATAAAATATTCAGTTTTCTTTTGTTGTGTTAATATAATGGGTGAATTTATTTTAACATGTGGTTCCTTGTATGTCTATTTTAGGTTTTAATTTTTAAATTGTTAGGTTTTTGTTTATGTTATTTATTTATTTTTTATTTATTTATTTATTTATTTATTTATCGTTAGCCTAAGGTAAATTTATTTATGTGTAAGCAGCTGTTTGCTATCTCACTTTTACAGTTTAATAGATTTCGAGCGTCTTTGAAGTTTAGGATTTTAAATTTTTCATTCAGACATAATCTACACGGGTCGTCGAAATTTCTACATATACTGGCCTGTCATATTATTTTCCATTCAATTATTGGTGAGCGTCCATTTTCTTTGAGCTCCCAATAGTGGTTTGCTAGTGCTGTTTTAATTCAACGTTCTCTGTTTTTAAATGTGCTTTTGTGGTCATAATATCTAGTTTTAAAATATAGGGAGGTCATACTCACGTAGTATTTCTTGTTATTTGGTCTTTCCTTGGCAAATATTGTTGCTTGGTATACAATACTTTTGGTTAGGCATTTAATTTGTAGTGGACAAAGTGTACCATTTATGCAGTTACATCTTTTCTTTACATCTAACTTTTTCATTTCTATTCGGGTGGTTACTATTAGTGTTTTGTTTATTTCTATTTGTATTTTTTATATTTTTTAGTGTTATTTTTTGCACTTTTTTTATTACGCACTTAACGGAATTAAAAAAAAAATGCAGAATTTAACCAAATATTATTCAAAAAATAAATAAATATTTGGTGCTTATCTAGATTAAAGGAGACATTCGAAAAAACAACAACAAAAACTGAGGAATATCTGTTTGATGTACGTACCTGTCACGGAATGAATATATCCTATACCAAAAATCACGTAAATTAATCAAGTAGTTTTTTTTATATAATTTTATCTTATATCGTATTTATACGTTTTTTTTTCTCCAAAGGTGCTTATCCAGATTAAGGGAGACATTTGAAAAACAACAACAAAAACTGAGGAATATCTGTTTGGTCTACGTGCCTGTCACCGGCTGAATATATCCTATAGCAAAATATCACGTAAATTAATCATGTAGCGGCAGCACTTTTCCTGGCCTGCAGCGGCCACCAGCGCCAAATGGCTCAAGTGACTCAATCGCAGTCATTTAAAATAAAGAATAGTCTTCAATATTAAAGATAAGCATATAATTGTCTCGAATACAATTTTTTTTTTGGTTCATTTTTATTTTTCTACTTTTCTGTCAATAAACAGTTCAGAAAAAACCATTTAATGTCTTAAAATTTCATACAAAATATCTGGCCTAGACCTTGGGAGTTGAAAAATATCGGGTCAAATTTTCTTCCACCGAAAAATTAACTGGAGTAAGTTTTCCTAGTTCGGGCAAAAACATTAAAATTTAAGATATTTTCTTTAATTAAGTTTAAACATCGGTTTAATTGTAAAATGGGGACCACTGTTTTCTTTCGCTCATTTTGCTTGGTATTCGACAAATTTTGGATGAAACTGATTGCTGGTCTTAATTATATTTTTGGTCCTGAAATAAAATTCTCATTTACTTTTTAAACTGTTGATAATCTAACTTTAAATCTCGGTTTTAATCGCTGGCGGCCATGTTGGTTTTCATTGTTTTTTTTTCTTGGATTAAATATATATTTTCCTTGGACTAAATATATTTTTACTGCTTTAACATTTTATTACACACAAAAAAAAAACTTTGAACATTCTATTTACAAAAGCAAGTTTTAACGGAATTTAACGAATTTAAAAACAAACATGAAAAGGTTAAAACATACAAGTCGTGAATTTAAGAATAACAAAAAAATGTCGCCGAAAAGACGACGGGTAAAAATGTGGCATAAAAGTTCAATTTGATATATGCTAAAAAATAAATTAGATTTTTTGTCAGGACAAAATGTACCATTTCACCCCCAAAATCGATTTTATCGAACATTTGGGTGAATACCGAGCGAAATGGGGGAGAAAATCCAACAGCCCCTATAGTATAATTGAACCTAAAATTCTTTGAAGACAATTCTTTATTTTTAAATGACTGCGATTGCGTCACTTGAGCCATTTGACACTGGCGGCCGCTGCAGGTCGCTGCGGTCCGGGAAAAGTGCCACCCTCAAGTATTTTTTTTTTATAAATAAAAATTAAATTTTACCTATAAACGAATGAATGTACATGCTCTGGCCATGCCTTTGCCTCCACACCGCCAGAATAATATAACGAGCACTTTCTCTGTCTGTCTGTCTGTCTGTCTGTCCGTCCTGGAGAAATTTTGTAAACGAGAGAGAGGGGGCGAGATAATTACCATTTAATTAATTTCAAAGTCGGAAACATAAACAAATACATTGGGCCACATATTAAAGACTAAATAAACAATAAATAATTTTCGGCATCAACGCCGCGATTCGAACTCGCAACCTTGACGCTAACAGCCAAACGCTCTACCGCCTGAGCTAAAGGAACACAGTTGAAAATTGTCTCTTAATCAACACCGTATATGCAATAGTTTCGGTTATCTCCCTTGAATGTGCCGTTATGACGGTCGTAATTCCACCCTAACCCTAACCTATCACGGACTGAATAGCAAAAATCAAGTAAATTTATCAAGTCGTTGCTTTTATAAAAGAAAAACTAATTTCATCGATATTCAAGGGAGATAATACGAACTTTTTTGATCTTCATATGTGCGTATCATAAATAGTATAAAAGTTCGTATTATCTCCCTTAAACATGCCTAAATGGCGGAGATAATTCCATTTTATTCGTTTATCGATGAAATTAGTTTTTCTATTATCATTGTTGTGTATTATTAGCACCCCCCAAAGAAAAACATAGACGGTTATATGTCGTTTCCTAGCCAAAATGGCAGACAATGACTCGTCTGAATTTTTCTGATTTTTTTTCCGACCTTACAAATGTGTAAGTAAACTCAAATAAATTGTTTTGAACTAATTTCCCGACTGTATTTCCTTTAAAATATCGCCGCCATTTGGAAATATTCAAGAGAGAACTTCCTAAGTGCGTATTATAAATAGTATAAAAGTTCGTATTATCTCCCTTGAACATTCTCAAATGGTGGCGATATTTTCCCTTGTTCGTTTATCGATGAAATTAGTGACAGTCATGTACATCAAACAGATATTCCTCAGTTTGTTCTTATTTTCGATATTGTTAAACCAAGCGATTGTGTGATATACTATTTGAATACTGTTTTTAAAAAATGGAGGGTACATGTGTGACCATCCCATCATATAAAACAGAGGATAGGCTTTTTTAACTAACCCGACGCCGAGGAAAGGCAAATAAAACTGTTGCTGGTTAGATGGAGTATCAAGATAATGAGAAACCACTAAAAAGGGTTAAAAAACGAATTTCTAATCTAATAGGTCCCATATTGTCTGCCAAGCTCCAGCCCACGTCGCATCTCTGTGCTGGTTTTATAAGTAGTTCCACGCAAGATGAACTTATTACACTTGTGCAGCTGATTGATGCTAGTACGGAACTTTCCTTTCCGTGTTTAAGATCGACCGTCTCATCTATCATCTTCATCCCCGCTTCCGATGAGGCATTCCGTGCACTACTGTACTCCTTCCCTAACCCTAATCCTTATCAAATCATTGACCCTAACCCTTCCCTAACCCCTATCAAATCATTAACTTTAGCTCTAACCATAACTCTAAACCCAAACCTAACCTTAACCCTTATCAAATCATTAAGCCTAACCTAACCATAACCCCTAACCCTTCCCTAACCCTTATCAAATCATTAACCCTAACCATTCCCTAACCCCTATCAAATCATTAACGCTTGCCCTAACACTAACCCTAACCCCAACCCTAACCCTTATCAAATCATTAACCCTAACCCTTCCCTAACCTTTACTCTAACCCTTATCCTTAACCTAAACCCTTATCAAATCATTGACCCTAACTCTACTCTAACCCTGACCCTGACCAACTTTAATTTTATTAAACTTATTTAATTTTATTATACTCACTAAACAGCACACCCTATTGATAGTACTTCGGTTTTCATTCCTTTGCCGCCTGCAAAGCGATTTACAGCAGAAAAGGTTGAATTTAATCAACGGCTGCACCTGGTACTCAACCGCCTTCGTGCAATCCATGGCATCTGTTGACATCCATGTTCATTTTTTTCCGTGTTTCTCTGTTCGTTTTCCCAGGAAAAATGTTATCAGATCTGAAGGTTTAGCTACATTTGAAAATTAAAGGATTTTCAAGACCTATGAAAGAGCTGGTCTTATCAGTGGATGGTAAGACCAACTCTTACATATTATTTGTAAGTAACGAAAACCGTCGCACGAAAGGAAAAACAAAACCTTTTTTATGACAACAAACAACGAAAGGGTTTATTCAATTACCTACACCGTTTGGTATAGGTGGAAGAAAGTTGTACAGTGGTGGTAGTTATGATGGTGATGGCCGTGGTGATGATGGTGGTGGTGGTGATGATGGTGGCGGTTGTCATGGTGGGGGTGGTGATGGTGGTTGTGATGATGGTGGTGGTGGTGATGATGGTGATGGTGGCGGTTGTCATGGTGGGGGTGGTTATGGTGGTTGTGATGATGGTGGTGGTGGAGGTGGTGATGATGGTGATGGCAGTGGTGATGATGGTGGTAGTGGTGGTGCTTATGATGGTGGCGGTGGTGGTGATGGTGGTGGTAAGATGATTTCAAAGTTTTGAAATAGTTAAAAAAAAGGGGGGGGATTAAATTTTTTTTTGTAGAAAATGTCTACCATGACACTATCATCAGACGAAGATAGTCGATACAGGAGAGAGAAAGGGAGACGTCTTTCATCATTGCGTTCAGGATTCTTTCTGTTGGCCTTATTTCGTGTGAATCAGATGATTCTGGTGTTGGCATTAGTTTCCCTGATGTCCTTCTAGTTAGGAATATTTCACAAGAAGGTTGCCAACGTCCCTAAGTGAAAGTGATACTGTGGAACCGACTATACAGGGGTTCGAACATGGAACACCCAGGTCTTCAGTCTGTGTCGTTATCTACTTAACCACCGTCACTTCCCAAAGGGGCTGAAGTAGTTCTTCAGGGAACATATGAAATAAATGCACCCTGCAAGCTGCTTTGTCAGTATATGACCAAATTACATAACAGGGACATTTCTCCGACATTACTTGTCACTGCTATATCACCCCCTTTTGTTTACATTAGTTTTAAATTTCTGCATGTCAGTACTGTCGGGGAAACAGGGGGCAGGAAGGGAGTTCCAGAGGCCAGCGGCGCGAGGAAAGAAGTTATTTGAGTAGAAGGCTCTCCGGCATCTGGGGACCTCCACAGTGAATGAATGAGATTTAGTTGATTGTCGAGTTAGTCTAGTGAATTTACGTTGAGGGGGCACCAGAGTAGCCAATTCATTGGAGCATAATCCATTGAAGTATTTGTAAAACAAACACCGTTTGATATAGGTGGAAGAAAGTTGGACAGTGGCCGAGTGAGGAAAGGAAAAGGAGAAAGTTCTTTGGACTGTTGAAAGTCTGTCAGCAGTTATCTTCAGGCGAAGTATATGACCAAATTACATAACAGGGACATTTCTCTGACATTATTTATCACTACTACATCACCCCCTTCTCTTGTGATCATGGATTTAGAATTATGAAGTGTAATCATGGATTAAGAATTTAGAAATGTAATCATGGATTTAAAAACTACAGGACAGATACTTAGGAAATTTTGAACAGACATAATAGACATTGTAATACAGTGTAATAAGTTATATTTTATTTTTTATTTTTGAATGGATTAAAAGGGGCATTCCCTTCCCTTTAGTAATAAATGGACTCATAAAAGTTTCTTCACAGTCAATTATGTAGTGTATCCCTCCTTAAACAGGGAAACGACAAGTAACTCGGCTAGTATTGTTTGAAATGAATATCTTTAAAAAAAATAAGAAACAAAAACAATTTCAAACTACAAGAACCGATTGCCATGGCATTCAAGCTCCTCGGCCTAATATTCACAGGCAACATGAACTGCAAGTAATACGTAGAAGATACTGCCAAGTCTGCTTCGAAAAAGGTGGGATAATAATACAGAGTTTATACTTCTCAGACCTGTCAGTATTCGATATCTCCTCTGTAAATGTAACACTTGTTATTTTTCACTGCTACATCATCTCCTGCTTAGGCAGAAAGCCGACAGATGAAAATGAAGTCTTTCCGTAAATGTAGCAGTGGTAAAGAACACAAATAAAAAAGGTACTTCATTTTCTTTTTAGATTTTTCTAATTAAAATATTTATTTAATTTATGGACATTATTTTTCACTGCTACATCACCTCCTGCTTAGGCAGAAAGACGACAGATGAAAAGGTAACACTTGTAAAGAACACAAATTAGATTTTTTAAATCAAAATATTGATTTAATTTATGGACATTGTATTATATAATTCCATTTCCGTGAATTTGTCTGTTTTTATATGACAAAAATGCAATGGTCAATTGTAGGAGACCAAGACCTTCAACTCGTCTATGCAAAAAGAGTCTTGGTAGACTCTGGTTTCTGGACATTACTCTGTACAGTGTAAACATTTTTTAGTGTTACAATCGCTCTGAAAGCAACAGCACCAAGATGGGCAGCCATGGATTTTGTCATAGAGATGGTGGTGGTTGTTGTGGCGGTGGTTATGATGGTGGTGGTGATCGTGGCGGTGTTGATAATGGTGGTGGTGATAATGGTGGTGGTGGTGATGATGGCGGTGGTAATGGTGGTGGCGGTGATGGTGGTGATAATGGTGGTGGTGGTGGCGGTGTTGATGATGGTGGTGATGGTGGCGGTGTTGATGATGCTGATGGTGATGATGGTCGTGGTTGTGGTGGTGATGATGGTGGTGGTGATGATGTTGATAATGATGATGGTGGTAATAGTGATGGTAATGGTGATGATGGTGGTGATGATGATGTGTCTGTTTTTATATTACAAAAATGCAATGGTCAATTCTAGGAGACCAAGACCTTCAACTCGTCAATTGCAATGGTCAATTCTCGTCTATGCAAAAAGAGTCTTGGTAGACTCTGGTTTCTGGACATTACTCTCTACAGTGTCAACAATTTTTATTGTTACAATCGCTCTGAGATCAACAGCACCAGGATGGGTATCCCTGGATTTTGTGGTAGAGATGGTGGTCATGATGGTGGTGGTGATGATGGTAGTGATGATGGTGGTAGTGGTGGTGGTGTAGTGGTGGAAGCGGTTGAGGATGTGTGAGAGAAAGTGTTGCTTCATATAATTTACTGATGTAGTTTACAAGACGTGTTTATTGAGAGCGATGTCGCTCGAGGAAGACGATGCTTATAAAGCCTCACATCTCCTTGTGAGTTTGTGGAAAACACGCTGAAAGAATGTCACGCGACTGAAATAAGTGCCGGATATTGTACGTATCTTTGTGTTAAAATACGATACGAATAGTTTTCGCTCTATTTTTTTAGATTTAAGCAGAACAACTTAAACAAAACAATAGAAAAATGGTGTGGTGGTGATTGTGATGGTAGTTATGATGGTGGCGGCGGTGATGATGGTGGTGGTGGCGGTGATGATGGTGGTGGTGGCGGTTATGATGGTGGTGGTGATGATGATATTGGCGGTTGTCATGGTGGTTGTGATGATGGTGGTAGTTGTGGTGACGGTGGTAGTGATGATGGTGGCGGTGGTGATGATGGTGGTGGTGGCGATGATGGTGGTGGTGATGATGGTGGTAGTTGTGGTGGCGGTTGTAGTGATGATGGTGGCGGTTGTCATGGTGGTTGTGATGATGGTGGTGGAGGTGATTATGGTGGTAGTTGGGGTGGCGGTGGTTGTGATGGTGAAGATGATGGTGGTGGTGGTGATGGCGGTGATGGTGGTAAGACGATTTCAAAGTTTTTAAATAGTTTAAAAAAGAGGGATTACACTTTTTTGTAGAAAATGTCTAACATTTGAGCAAGAATTGAAATTAAGTCAATGATGAAGAACAGATGGTTGATTCTTCTTTGTCTCTCGTTGAAGGCACTCTGATATTTATTCTTAGCAGATCTCAGACAAAAATGTAAAAGTTGATAAGCTGACTCCTTGGAAGATTCCTCTTCAGATCTTGACATATGGAATTGTTATTGTTCCATTAATGTGGCTAAATAAATTGGTCATATAATTACATCTACAACCAATGTTTTCTTCGTTAATCGATAGATCTTGTATAATTCAAGGCATCCTAATAGCCATGAGTAAATGACACTATCATATGAGTAAATGACACTATCACATGAGTAAATGACACTATCACATGAGTAAATGACACTATCATATTATGATGGTGGTGATGATATTAGTTATGATGGTGATGGCGGTGGTGATGGCTAATTTGGTAATCGACCAATGCCATGCTTAGTGCATTTGCATGTGATGTTTCAAATTGGAAGTGTTCGCAAATGCAGAACCACACACTTTACAAGAATAGGGTTTCTCACTCTATTTTTTTTATTTTTCTTTTCATTCATTTGCTGGGGACGGGGCATTCTTCCAAATGCCATACGATCACCCGCTATTTACAGACTCCAACCGAGAGCTCTTTTCAGGATTCTGGCCGTTCCCTTGAGTGCAGTTGTTTGGATTTCTCTTGCACTTGGTTCACCAGGTATACTTGCTAAATACTTTTTCAAGTTCTTCTTCATGAGTCCAGTGGCTCCTATGATAACTGGAATGATAGAGATCTCTTTGAGGTTCCAGTTTCTTTTCATATCATACATTAGACCCTGATATTTTGTTATTTTCTCCCTTTCAGCTCTATTTAGGCCCCCATCATTAGGGACACTGACCTCAACCAAAGTTGCCACTCTCTCTCTCTTGTTCCATCCCCCTGAGTGTATTCGCATGTGAGTTTTCAGTGTAGAATAGTGTGAAAATGCAGTTCCACAAAATTAAACCAAACAGGGTTACTCACCTGTGTGTATTCGCATGTGATTTTTCAGTGAAGAATTTTGTGAAAATGTATTTCCACAAACATTACAACAATATGGTTTCTCACGTAATGTTTAATATTACTTCAGTCGAAGTTCTCAGAAATCAAGGGGCCCCTTCCTGGGGCTAACACTTGATCTCTATATGAGATACATAGATACCCGAGTATTCTATTAAAATTCTCCTTTATTACTCAAGCGTTGAGTTAGTAAAAAAGTTAAGAATAATTTCTTCTCTCCCCAACTGACCAGTCAATATGTCATAGTATATCTTTCTTGTGGTCTGTTGGGCTTACCGGATTCCAGGACAAGAATTCATCTAGTCTGGTGGAGTATCCAGCACGTGATGTTACTTGAGGTAACATCACAAGGAGAAGATGCACTATTCCTCGTACGAGGGGATCTTATTTGTGCTGCAGGTACTATGTAATTTGAATATTTGGTCAGGGTTTACTTGTAGGGGTAAGTATCCTCATGTCAGGTTGTCCTGACAAACCCTTGTACAGAGAGACCGAAGACACTCGAGGATAGTGTCTAGTAGGTAATTCAAACTCCCCACCTGTGTGTATTCGCATGTGAGATTTCAGATTGCAACTATAAGAAAATGCATTTCCACAAACCTCACAACAATAGGGTTTCTCACCTGTGTGTGTTCGCATGTGAGATTTCAGCAGAGAACTGAACGAATATGTGTCTCCACAAACCTCGCAACAATAGGGTTTCTCACCTGTGTGTGTTCGCATGTGACTTCTTAAAGCAGAATTTACAGAAAATTCAATTCCACAAACTTTACAACAATATGGTTTTTCACCTGTGTGTATTCGCATGTGTCTTTTCCAAGTAGAACTGTCAGAAAATGCAGAACCACAAAATTGACAGGAATAGGGTTTCTCACCCGTGTGTGTTCGAATGTGATTTTTAAGATGGTCATTCCGTGAAAATGCAGTTCCACAAATTTTACAAGAATAGGGTTTCTCACCTGTGTGTATTCGCATGTGAGATTTCAAGCCAAAACTGCTTGCAAATTCAGTTTCACAAATTTTACAATATGGTTTCTCACTTTTTCTTTCCATTTTACTTCAGTCGAAGTGCTCAACAATCAAGAGCCTCCTTTCTAAGGGCTAAAACTTGATTTCTATATGAGTAAAATTTATATTCGAGGACTCTCTTAAGGATAGATGTTGTCCCTTTTAGGGCTGCTATCTGTACTTCTATACAGTTTGCTCTTCCAAGTATTGTGTCTAAGTATTTTCTTAATTTTTTTTCACTAGACCAGTTGCCCCCACTACAACCGGTATGATATTTATTCAACTTTTTGTTTCCATTTTACTTCAGTTGAAGTTCTCAGAAATCAAGAGGTCCCTTTCTAGGGGCTAACACTTGATTTCTATAAAAGATACATAGTGTTCAATCAAGATTCTCATCTACCTCTCAAACGTTGAGTTAATAAAAAAGTTAAGAACGTTGAGTGGATCAAGATAATCTTACAAGAATA
>OY744549.1:59332653-59380153 GCA_963556195.1 Sepiola atlantica | reverse complement strand
TTGTGAAAATGATTTAACACATATTTCACAAGCATATGGCTTCTCTCCAGTGTGTATTCTCATATGGTTTTTCAGGGGCGATTTCTCTGTAAAAGAAGTTTCACACACTTCACAAGAATATGTAAAGAGAGACAATTCGCTCTTATTATTTCATGTTATGAAGAATACTGATTCGCACACTTTGATGGAAAAAGATTCATTTCTGAACTACTTTTCGCGACTTCTTAAAACTGTAGAATTTCCATGGGTCCAGCTAATATATATATATAATAGTATTATTTGTACTCGCTAGGAGTTCTCACACAGATCATCGTCAGTGATTTCTCACCGAAAACAACCAGTGGTATTTCTTTAAAATAATGACACATTCTCCTTTCAATGATATTTGCTGACATAAATTAAATGGGACTTTGAAAATAATGATAAATGTCCATACAGCTTCATTCTTTGGGGAAGTGAATAAAAATCAGTATTTCCAAAAATAGTTTCAATCTGTAAATAAAGAAAAAAATACTTTATATTTGACGCAATCAATTTCAATAAATTAAATATTTTGTCATTCATTTTAAATGATAAACAATATTCAACAAATTCATTGTATATGATTTTGATGCGGCAGTTTTAATTACACACATCTATTTTCTTTGTTATTCGGACAGATGAAAATATTTTACGTTAGAAAAAGAATAAATTTTTTTACCTCCCTCATCTTTTCTAGCAAGTTTATTCATTTAGAAGACAGAAATATATTTTCAAAACTAATAAAGATTTTTCAAAAATATAAATCTATTTTCTTTGTTATTCGGACAGATGAAAATATTTTACGTTAAAAAAAAGAAAAAAATTTTTTTCCCTCCCCCTCCAAATTTTTTTTACCCTCCCCATGAATACTAATATTTTCAGGTAAAAAATTTTTTCTCATTTTTCCTTTTTCTAACTGAAAATATTACTATTCATGGGGAAAGGTAAATTTTGGGGGTGCGGGGGTGAAAATTTTTTTTTTCTTTTCCTAACTGAAAATATTACTATTGATGGGAAGGGTAACAAAAAAAATTGGGGGGGGGGGTAAAATATTTTACGTCAAAACTACAAAATAAATGAAATCTTCAAATATACCTGTCTCTGGTTGTTATTATTATCATCTTGTTATTATTATTATCATCATCATACAATAAAACAAATATGAACTAACAATAAATGTGGTTATTTCATTATTAAAAGAAAAACTGTCAGACATGGCGTTGAAGGTAGATTTTATTTATTTTTTAAAATAATTTTTTCTGTCATCAATAATCTTATAAATTGTTTGTGTCGCTTGATGTACGTACAGGAAGTTGTCATTTTAATCTCAAAATACATGAAATCTTCCGGTTTAAATTACATTACCTCCCTTGAAAATTAAGCATACACCTTTTTTTTAATCTTGATTTTCTATATGCGATTACTTTATGAGTTTTCATTACATACATCAGAAAATTCTTTTATTTTCATAAGCCAAAATATATTCTGGTTATTTTTAAATATCAAAAACCTTTTTCTTCCAGATATAAATTCAGCTAAACCATGGTCTAATCGCCTGACTTAAAAACTATCCTTAATTAATCAAAAATATTTCCTTACACATTTGTCCTGCTAGGGTGCTTGAGAATTCCGGAGGTTTTGGAAATATTTTTTTAATATTTTACATTTTAGGAGGGGGGGGGGGGTCAGTTTTGACCATGTTGCATGTGTTGTTCTTATGGACCGACTTTTTTCGGTGTAAAATTAGCGAGCATGTAACATGAACAGGCACTTTTAATTAACATTGGAAACTGATCCCCCCTCCTAAAATGTAAAATATTTGAAAAAGAATTCCGAAAACCCCGGATTCCTCTCGCGACATGATAGGTAATTGTAAGCAGAAGAATAATTTTTAAAATTTGAGATGGTCAAAAAGAGGGGGATCAGCCTACGTTTAATTTACATTGTGAAAACTGATCACCCTTCTTAAAATCTAATTTTAAAACATTTATTTCCAAAAACCCCGAAATTCTCTACTGACATGATAGGTAATTGTACTCCGAAAAATATTTTTTTTTAAATTGAGATTGTCAAATGTCTTTTGTGAAACAGCAACATAAGATATGTGTTTTGATTTTTCATGAAAATATAATAAAATAGCTTAGTATTTTAATAGTTATTTTTAAAGCAAATGTCTTTTGTATTTTGTGAAACAGCAACATAATTTTAAGTATTTAAAAATAATAATAAAAGCGTATACAATAAAGAATATTGCCGAAATAATTTTGTTTTATTCGGCGCCACCAGAGAAATTCTTGAAGGTAGCTGTTGAAGTTGTCAGCGCTAGACATTTCAAAACTTTATTTAGATCAATTAAAAAAAACAAAAGTTTAAAAATTTGTTATATTTTCATAAAAATATAAACAAATATATATTTGATAGTTTTGCTCACAACTTATTTTATTATACTAAAAATACAATTCTAAATTTTCCGTTTAAAAAAGTTTCTTTTAAAATTTATGATCATCCGTACTTGAAATTTACTGCAGGATAACCCGGAAGTCAGCGGGATCGCGAACCCTTCTGGAGAGGCAACAATTTATTATTTAAATACGTTCGCCTAAGACAATGATGAACTGATCTTTTTAAATCTTTGAATAAAATGTGATATTTGTAAAACAAAGTCCATAGCATACTTTTTAGAAAATCGTAAAACAAATAAATTCAAGTGATACTTACTTGCTCTAAAGAAACAATGACAGGATTTCTCTGAATCAAATCTTATTATTATGAATTTAGAAACCAAATGTTTATGTTCAAGTTAAAACGGGTGTATGTTTAAATTCAAGATGGCGACCGCAAATGCAGGCTCGCAGAAAATTCGGTGCTGTAAAAAAAAAATTATTTTATCTTTAATTTCAGGAGAGTCAAATAAGGGGGAGACAACTCTAGTTTCAAGTTTCAACCACGATGTATCTTAAAATAGATTTTATTATTGTAATTATTTTAAAATAAAGTTTTTAAAAATGTATACATAAAAGGAAGTGTTTTCAAAGAAATTGCCGAATTTTACCCAGTGTAAATCTGTCATTTATTTCAAAAACTTTATTTCCCGTGTTTCACGTGTTTTCCCCTTTCACTTACGTATTTTTCTAATTTTTACTTCTTCTGTGATAATTTATTTTAATAAATCATTTTATTTTTCAAAATCATTTTATTTTCCAAAATCATTTTTTTTTTCAAAATCATTTTATTTTTCAAAATTGTTTTATTTTAATAAATCATTTTATTTTAATAAATTATTTTATTTTAATAAATTATTTTATTTTAATAAATCATTTTATTTTAATAAATCATTTTATTTTTCAAAATCATTTTATTTTTCAAAATCATTTAATTTTCAAAATCATTTAATTTTCAAAATCATTTTATTTTTCAATGGTGCCGAATGCGTTGTGATTGTTTTATTTCTAAATTATCCTTTTACGTATACATTTTTAAAAACTTTATTTTACAATAATTAATTACAATAGTTAAATCCGTGGTTGAAAATTGGGCACTGCATTTCAACCGTCACTTGGACTTAATTTGCTTTTCTTTTTGAAGGCAGGGGCAGACAACCAACCGGAAGTAACCGAATTAGATGTTTTTATTTTTCAAAATGACAATATTAACAACGAAGAATAATAACAGCGAACAATGTATCGTTATTGAATATGAAAATATTTTATTTAATAATTTAAAATTTTATAAAAATAATAAAAATGTGTTTTTTTATTGTATGAATTAAAATTTTATCAAAATAGTCAACAGTGATTTTTAAAATGGAAAATTTATAATTTAAAACGAAAATCCAACAAACAATTGACTCGGTGGAATGAATAGAACTCTTCAATTATTAAGTCAAAGTTACCGTTGAAATGTAGAAGTGCCGAAAATTGAATCTCTTCAAATTAAATATATTTTTTCCCGGACCTACAATCCACAAGCACCGACAATTCAAATGAAGATAAAACAAAGATATTTCGCAATAATGTCAATATTTTTGATTATTACTGGGGAAACTATTATGCGTTTATTTTGTTTTCATTTTTTAAAATCTCCCTTCCACAGCGGTAAGATGTGACACAAGGTCGGAAAGTGGGATTGAAAAGCTAGCACTCTGGCCTACAAAAAATGCCTGGGCAGCCCTGTCGACATTCCCCGAGAGGGGCGCTTCTGACGATTCGAAATAAAAGGTGAGAAGGCAAAGCCTGGGAGGGTGAACCTCATACACAGAACAGACACTAAGGCCCGCGGAATCAAGGCCAAGACGTTACCAGTCTAAGGGGTGTAGTATCCATCGGAACATATACTTCACTTTCATCTCACCAAAAAAGCCGAGAAAGAAATTATTATTTATTTATGTTAATATTGGATTATTTTAATGAACGTGTTTGTTTAAATAAAGGGCATACATTTTGCATAATTGATAAATTTTATATGAGCGATGTAACTATTTTTGGTGCTTGTACAGAGAAGCGTCCATATTAAATTATCAATACCAAAAAAAATTAGTATTATATACTTAAGCAGCAGATTTCAATAAGTATTCTCACCAAAAAAGTAGGAAAAATGATCGAGTAGAATTTTAATTAATTATTATAAAAATCTGTTTCATCGCATTTTGATTACTGCCATTGATTTATTACTTGTTAATATGACTGACTTGGTTACCTCCCCCTGAATTTCGTGTTTTTCGCTCGAATCAATGGCCGAACCCGATTAAACGATATAACGGATTTTTATTTTTTATTACAATTCTACTCGATAGTTTTTGCTCATCTTTGGTGTACAAACCTATTTTTGCTTGATACATAAGTATATCAAAGAGTTTTGCGGTTAATTTAATTGGAACTGTGATTTTCAGAGTTGTTCATATGTACGCTAATCTGTACAAGCACCCGTTTTTTCAACAGTAAAACACATTTTCTAACATTTTAGGGGAATGAACGAATTTAGCTAAAAATAGGACGCTAAAAAATGGCACAGGTAAAAACGGCACAAGTAAAAATGTTATCCATCTCCTCCCAAGAAAAAAATGAGATTCTACTTTTTTTTATTTGATTACGTGTGAACCCATGAAAAAAAATATTTTAGAATTTAATGTGAGTGATTAGATTCACATACAAATTAAGCGTAAAATTATCTCCCATTTTCGGGCCATTTTAACTTTTTAGGGCAGTAAACTAATCTTTTTATCTCTAACCCTAAGTCCGACTGGCAAAATATTAAAATAACACGAAGTCGCCTTAAAAAGAAAAACGCACAGAAGTTATCTCCCATAACACAAAAAAAGGGTAAACACTCATAAAACGTTACAATGGCCTGAAAATGGTGGATCATTTTACGTAAAATTTCGTAGCAGTTTTTATGCCCGCCACCAATCACAATCAAGGATTTGTTGTCTTTTCGTCTGCTCTCAATATTAAAAAAAAATGTTTATGATTAAAATATTTGCCGATTTTACAATATTTTTTTTCCTTTTCGGGTGCTTTTAATTATTATTTTTGCAAAATAGAATAAACGTTAAAGGCGGTAATCGTTGAGACTCACCTCGGGACAGATTATTCGAAAAAGGGATTAAAGATTGGGTATTGACGATAATAATTGTTTTGTTTTTTTAAGATCATGACATGATGAACGTTTTAGAGTTAAAAATCAATTTATTATTTCGTAGTAATAGAGAAAAAAAACGGTGCTTGTATTTTAAAAGTACGAAAAAAAGTTTATTTTGTCTTTTACAGTTTGAGAGGTAAATAAGGGGCAATTAACTCCTATTGAGTTGAGACTCGTAAGGGTGCACTCTGATTTTATGTAAGAAAAATCAGCTTTTCCACACGCCCATAAGCAAAATCAGCTTTTCCACGCGCCCATAAGCAAAATCAGCTTTTCCACGCGCCCATAAGCAAAATCGGCTTTTCCACGCGCCCATCAGCAAAATCAGCTTTTCCACGCGCCCATGAGCAAAATCAGCTTTTCCACGCGCCCATCAGCAAAATCAGCTTTTCCACGCGCCCATAAGCAAAATCAGCTTTTCCACGCGCCCATGAGCAAAATCAGCTTTTTCTACGCGCCCATGAGCAAAATCAGCTTTTCCACGCGCCCATCAGCAAAATCAGCTTTTCCACGCGCCCATCAGCAAAATCAGCTTTTCCACGCGCCCATCAGCAAAATCAGCTTTTCCACGCGCCCAAAAGCAAAATCAGCTTTTCCACGCGCCCATAAGCAAAATCAGCTTTTCCACGCGGCCATAAATAAATAAATTTTAATATTTCCCGAATAGTTTATTTTGATTTGTCAAATATACTTTTATGTCTAATCGACGTTTTACTTGCACATGTGCAACGCCAATTGAAGCCATCAGTTTTTACTAGTGATGGCACAAGTCGCATCTCATGGCCACAGTTGCAGGTTTCTGCACCAGAAATAAGTCTGTGTGCTTGAAAAAATCAATCTGTTTCGCACTGTCTGATGTAAAATAATACAGTATGTCTTCAAACTTGAAAGAGTTCGGATCCGTACACTTACGAGTCACAAGGTAAGAGTTACTGCCCCTTATTTACCTCTCATACAGTAAAAGACAAAAAAAACTTTTTTTCGTACTTTTAAAATACAAGCACCACTAAGTAAAGCCTTTTAGTGAATTATAAAAATAGTTTAATTGAAAAATAAACACTTCAAAATGTCTTTATTGTTTTTGTTTTTTTTTAAAAAGAACTTGTGTTACGATAACACAGGATTTATGTTTTGTAAAATATTTTTCTGAATATTTTTATTTAAATTAAAAATGTTCACTTCGTTTCAGCTAACGTACACCTCATTCCGCTTTTTAGCTAATGAACTACTTCCATTAAATCATGTCGCCATCTTGGAAATTCGTTCGTTTATACTAGCATATTTACTCGTTTAATAAGTGCTTGGTACTGTTACAGATGACGTACCTAATTTCCGTGAGTTTGCGTCGACAACGATCGGGCAGGTCGCGGAAGCGCCCGAGTGCTGACGGAATAATATCATTTTTTTCTTTCTTTTATCTTATAAAAACATTGACAAAATTTGACCCCCCCCCCCGTAAAAAAAAACATTATTTTCACAAAATAAAAAAAAAAATGATTTTAATCTTTGAATTTATTCTGTCTTATATGATCGTCTGCCAGTCTTCCAGTTAGAGCTTGGCAGTTTGAATGCAGGGCTAGGCTATCACAAAGAACGGAAGCCCCAACCCCTAACCCATTTTCTTTCTTTCTTTGTTTTTTATGTTAGCAAGAAGAAAACGAAAACAGAAAAACAGCGAAACAAATGAAAAAGAAAACATTGACAAAATCCCCCCCCCCCAAAAAAACATTTTCTTTCTACACATTTGATTGAAAATGGTTCATTTGACCCCCCCCCTCACCCTACACTTTGTTCGGTTTTTATCTTTTTATCTATGTATTTTTGCTTTGAATTTATTCGTCTTATATTATCTCTTGCAAGTCTTCCATTAACGCTTGGCATTTTCGTCTCGGTAACTCTCGGGCGCTTCCACGACGTGCCCGATTGTTGACGACACAAACTCATGGAAATTAGGCGCGGCATCTAGAACTGTACTAAGTGTTTTTCTTCAGATTTCATGGACAATACTAAATGAATTTTAACTCCAAACAGTTCATCATGTCATAATCTTAAAAAAAACAAAAACAATTTTATTACCTATAAACAATTTTTTTTACCACAATCTCTCCTCGACTGGAAGCTCAACATCTATCTTAAAGTGTTAGGGTTAGGGTTAGGGTTAGGGTTAGATGGAAAAGATAAAGTGTAGTACCTGTTCTGATACTTTATCGTTTCTATCCTCAGTCAGTGAAGAACAAAAAATCCTTCTAAACTGAAGCAAGTTTTATTTTTGTTCCAATCCAGAGTGCTTCTTTTTTTAGGGGGGGGGGGGGGTGCTGAATTTTCCCAACATTAAATAATGCCCTTGTGTCTAACTCTGCTCTCGTGGGAAGGCAAGTAAATAGGAACAACAGAGTGAAAAGATTTCTTTTAGCAATGTGTTGGGAAAAAACCAAAACATTTGGAATATGAGAAAAAAAAATATTACCGGATGAATCCTGAAGGGGTCCGAGGCGGTAGTCGGAAAGGCGAATAGTCTTGCCAAAGAATCGTTCCTCCAGCGACCCACCCAACAGGGTCTGGTAAAAAAAAATTGAGTCTCTGCATGGAGCAAATTGTACAACTAATTTTAATTAATAATTAATTTTAAAAAAATCGTAAACATTTTCTTTTAATATTGAGACGAAAAGGCAATAAACAAACATGAATATATATCAAGGGATAATATTACATACGTAATAGAAGTTCTTTTTTAAAATAAATGTTTACTTTTACAGACTTATAACAATCAGTATTAAAATATCAAAAATGAGTTTGTTTTTAATTTCATGCAAAGAGAATTTTTATTTTACCTAACTTATACTTCTAATATATAAAATTAAGTCAGCCGGATTTTCAAGGGCTTATTCTCACTCTTTTAAAATAAATGTTTACTTTTACAGACTTTATTAAAATATCAAAATGAGTTTGTTTGTAATTTGAGTCTCTGCATGGAGCAAATTGTACAACTGACGCCGTCTTGTTAAGGGGTTAGCTCGTGACTCCGAAATAACTCCTTAGTGTTGAAGTTCCTTCAGCATCGTAACAGTTTGTTCAATGGCAGCGACGGCACAGGCGGTGACGGCACACCGGCTCCGAGATCGCAATTAAAAACAAACTCATTTTTGATATTTTAATACTGATTGTTATAAGTCTGTAAAAGTAAACATTTATTTTAAAAAAGAACTTCTATTACGTATGTAATATTATCCCTTGATATATATTTTGTTTGTTTATTGCCTTTTCGTCTCAATATTAAAAGAAAATGTTTATGATTAAAATATTTGCCGATTTTTTTTAAATTAATTATTTTTAAATTAAATTATGTGATTTGCAAATCACATAATTTAATTTAAAAATAATGAGATGGTGCACCATTTTGTAATTTAGTCACGTGTAATGCTAAGAACGCTAATTGATGTTTGTATACCACTTCTGACAACATGTCGTTATATATGATGGACTCTCCCGTCGATTTCGACGTATGAGTGCCCAGCCTGGGGCTGCCCGCGTGTGAATTTCTAATTGCAAGGGTTGCGCAATCTCCAACAACCGCTCTCCTGAGTCGGCATTGCTTGATTCCAATGGCAAGTAGTAATACAAGACGACTGGAAACAATGCCGAGATAAGCAGACAGCACATACAGCACCTGGTATTCCCAAATGGTCACTCATTTAGTACTGGCCAGGCTCGATGCCGCTTAACTCCAGTGATCTAATGGGAACCGGTGTGTCAACGTGATTGTGTCGTTTATATATATATATATATATATATATATTATATATATATATATATATATGTATATAATAATAATAATAATAATAATAATAATCCACATAATAGTCACGTGTAATGCTAAGCACGCTAATTGATGTTTGTATACCAATTCTGACACCATGTCGTTATATATATATATATATATATATATATATATATATATATGTAATAATAATAATAATAATCCAGGTAAAACATCCACAGGGTAGTAATCCAAAGAATTTCAACCGAGTTTATAAAAAGTGCTCAATATCAAATAGAGCCTTTATTTTTATTTACAGACATGTACCAAATCTGCGACACTGGCATGTCGATGTTATCGATCAACAGCTATTATAAACGATCTTAACTGTAGATCATATTTGGAAAAAATAAAATGGAGGAAAAAGAAAAGAAATTTAAAATTTGGAAAGTCACGTGGTTGGGGCCGTTAAGAATCAAAATAAAAAATAATGATGTCCAAAAAAATCAAAATATTAATATAAAATAAAATAAAGTAAAAAGAGAAAGAAATAATAAAAAAGGAAGATAGATGAATAAAAAGATAGATAGATAGATAGATAGATGGATTTCTTTTTTCTCCATTTCATTTTTTCCAAATATGATCTAAGGTTAAGATCGGATTCTAATTCTACCTGATGAGATCTCAGTTTATAATAGCTGTTGATCGATAACATCGACATGCAAATGTTGCAGATTTTGTACATGTCTGTGTAAATAAAAATAATGATATATAAAAGCTCTATTTGATATTGAGCACTTTTTATAAACTCGGTTGAAATTCTTTGGATTACTACCCTGTGGATGTTTTACCTGGATTATTATTATTATTATTACATATATATATATATATATATATATATATATATATATATATATATATAACGACATGGTGTCAGAATTGGTATACAAACATCAATTAGCGTGCTTAGCATTACACGTGACTAAATTACAAAATGGTGCACCATCTCCTGCAAATCACATAATTTAATTTAAAAATAATTAATTTTTTAAAAATCGGCAAATAATCATATATATATATATATATATATATATATATATATATATGATTATTTGCCGATTTTTAAAAAATTAATTATTTTTAAATTAAATTATGTGATTTGCATAATAATAATAATAATAATAATAATATATATATATATATATTATTATTATTATATCTTAAACCCCAGCCTAGCAATGGTACATGAACATCAAGAGTCAAGAGCCAGCAAAACAAACTCCATCACAAAGTTGGCCAATATAGATGAGGCAGAAACACCAAACAATCCTGCCACAGAGATAGCCCAAAAGAGCCGGAAGAGATACACCCAGACTTTTATATATATAAATATATATATAAATATATATATATATAAATATACATTGAGTATGAAATGAAATAGTGAGTACACAGTATGAAAGATCAAGACTGTGAGAGAGACTGAAAATACGTGTTAACAATACGAAATACTTTATTAGACTCGTGACTATACAAAAGTGTCTCTTTAAGCAGGAGAGTTCCTTATTGTCTGTGTATCAAGGGAGATAATGGGCGACGTCAGTTGGTCTTTTTTATGATGTGATGCTTAACATAGACACCACTGTTATCTTGGATGCTATTTGTCAATTAAACGCTTTTAACTGACACAACCCCTCCCTATTTCTAGTTAAAATCCAATTAGTATTACGCATGTGAACTTACTAAAACACTTTTGAAATCTGTCAACTAGAAAATTTAAAAATAAGCCAAAAAGGACAACGCGTCACGTAGATCTCTTGGCGGCCATTTTTGTTTTGTTTGTCGTTTGTGAAGATGATAAATCATTTAACACGTCTTCTTTTCTATTTTACTAATGAATACTACATTGATTTTTACTAAAAAACGTTCCTACTATCATAATATGAAAATAAAAGAACTATATATATATATATATATATAAACTTAAATAATATATATATATACATAAACTTAAATTATATATATATACATAAACTTAAATAATATATATATATACATAAACTTAAATAATATATATATATATACATAAACTTAAATAATATATATATATATATATATATATATATATATATATATATATATATATATATAAAAACTTAAATAATATGAAAATAAAAGAAATATATATGTTTTTGTCTTTTAAGGGAAGTGGGGTCTGATCAACTCTGCTGGGAAGCCATGAAATTAAATACAGTCTTGTTTTTAAATTCAAGAAACAGTTTTTCATGGTAAACAACTGATGATCCCTTAAATAATGTTAGAAGCAAACTAATATAATAACTGAAAAAGTTAAATTGACTTACATGAGTGATTTTCCACTGAACGACTTGGGACTAAAGGTTTTTTTTTTTGGTTTTTTAAAAAATATAGTTTTAATGGTTGAGAAACTTCCAAGACATATATATATATATATACACTTACTTTACTAACATTATTGAATATTCTGTGTGGGACATAATACCTGGGATTATTTGTCTCTGTATCAAGAAATATATATATATATATATATATATATATATATATATATATATATATATATATATATAAGGTTAATACAACAAAAGATATGAGGCAACTAATATCATCAATTAGTGGACATCCGGATAAAGCTCAATATACTGGATATTTATATTTATATATATATATACATATATACATATATATATATATATATACATATATATAAGGTTAATCCAACAAAAGATATAAGAGGCAACTAATATCTTTAATTAGTGAACATCCGGATAAAACTGAAGCTCAATATACTGGATAGAGCATTAACAGCAATAGATAAAGTGAAAGAATAAAATTAGGTACGAATCAAATTTTATTACAATTCAATGTTCAGGCAAAATTCTTTAAAGTCCTTAACTCATGAGTTTTCAAAGAAAATCTTCTCCTTTAAAGAACTTTGCCTGAACTTTGAATTGTAATAAAATTTGATTCGTACCTAATTTTATTCTTTCACTTCATCTATTGCTATATATATATATATATATATATATATACACACTTACTTTACTATTGTCTCTGTATCAAGAGATGTTAGTAGGTATTGTCTATAGTGATGCTTAACATGGACAGAGGTTATACTAGTCAATCTGTGCTTGTTCGAAATACTTTTGTGCCTCTCTTGATTACTTAGTATGAAAGATCAAAAGCGGTAATAATTATTGTTTTTTTTTATTATTATTTATTTATTATCATTATTATTATTTTTTATTATTTTTTTTTTATTATTATTTATTTATTATTATTATTATTATTATTATTATTATTTATTTTTATTTCATAAACAGATGTAAAGTCATATTTTTGGAAAAAAACAACAAATAATCAAGAATTAAAAAAAAATTAAAAAACATTTTCTCTTTTTTTATATAATAACTTATTTGTCAATATTTATTGTTTATCTAAAACTAATTGTATTTTTTCCGGCGTTATCCGGGTGGAATGGTTATGAAAGATCAAGAACGTGAGAGAGACTAAAAAGACGTGTTACCAATACGAAATACTTTATTAGACTGTATGTCCCCCTATGCTATTTGTATGTCCCCCCTATGCTATTTGTATGTCCCCCTATGCTATTTGTATGTCCCCCCTATGCTATTTGTATGTCCCCCTATGCTATTTGTCAATTAAACGATTTTAACTGACCCAACCCCCTTCCTATATGTCCCCCTTTCATCCTGTTCATCGGTATAACTCTAGTTTTCTAATGATATTAAATATCATAGTCTAGTTATCAAAGTCAAAATCCACTCGAGGATGGATTGTTAGTTGAATGATTAAGAGTATTATGAGGGGATTGAATGGTGAGGCTTAATATGAATAAGGTGCAGTAATCGCAAAGATACTCGTTTCTGACGCTAGAGATTCAAACGTTTCGTGTGAATGGTGATTTCCCATTTAGATTGGGATGAGGCATTACTGGATGCCAGACATTCACCTGCTATTTAAGATTCTAACTCTCACATTCAGTGCAATTATTTGTATCTCTCTTGCACTGTATTCACCGGGTATATTCGCCAGGTTTATTCCAAATTCTTTTTCATGAGTCCGGGTGCTCCTATAATAACTGGAATGATGGTGATCTTCCTAAGATTCCAGTTTTTTTTCCGTGTCATTTGTAAAATATTAGTATTTCGTTAGTTTTTTTTTTTCAATTTTCTTTTCATTTTTTTTTCATTTTTTTTTTCAATTTTTCATTTTTTTTTTCAATTTTTTTTTCATTTTGTTTTGGCTGATGATCGGGGCATTCTACTGGATGCCAGACATACACCTGCTATTTAAGACATTCCACTGAGAGATCTTTTTAAGATTCTAATCGTTCCATTCAGTTGAAGTGTCTATCTCTTCTGCACTTCATTCACCGGATATATCCGCCAGGCAGGTTGTGAAATTCTTTTTCAAGAGCCTGGTTGCTCCTGTTCACCAGTGTGTATTCGCATGTGAGTTTCTAGATTCATACTTCGTGAAAATGAAGTTTCACAAAATTTACAAGAGTAGGGTTTTTCACCTGTGTGTATTTGCATGTGCGTTTTCAGATTGGTACTCTGTGAAAATGCAGTTCCACAAACATTACAAGAGTATGGTTTTTCACCTGTGTGTATACGAATGTGATTTTTTAGAGTAGCACACAATGAAAATGCGTCTCCACAAACTTCACATGAAAATGGTTTCTCACCTGTGTGTATACGCACATGAGTTTTCAGATGGGAACTGACTGAAAAGGCAATTCCACAGATTTTACAAGAATAGGGTTTCTCACCTGTGTGTATTCGCATGTGAGTTTTCAGATTGGAACTGACTGAAAAGGCAATGCCACAAATTTTACAAGAATATGGTTTTTCACCTGTGTGTATTCGCATGTGCCTTTTATAACAGGAATTGTCCGAAAATGCATTACCACAAACTTTACAAGAATAAGGTTTCTCACCTGTGTGTATTCGAATGTGAGTTTTCAGATGGTTACTGGATGAAAATGCAATATTGCAAACTTTACAAGAATAAGGTTTCTCACCTGTGTGTGTTCGCATGTGAATTTTAAGACTGTAACTCTGTGAAAAAGCAGTTCCACAAACATTGCAAGAGTAGGGTTTCTCACCTGTGTGTGTTCGCATGTGAATTTTCAAACTGTCACTCTTTGAAAAAGCAGTTCCACAAACTTTGCAAACATAAAGTTTCTCACCTGTGTATTTTCGCATTTTAGATCTAATATCAGAACTGCCAGAAAATGCAGTTCTACAAACTTTACAAGAATAGGGTTTATCACTTTTTATTTTCAACTTTCTTATCTTTTAATTTTTGCTGTGGATGGGCATCTGACTGCACATCAGAAAGTCACCCGCTATTTCAGTGACTCAAACCAAGAGATCATTTTACGATTCTAGCCATAATTGTTTGTATCTCTCTTTCACTTGGTTCACCGGGTATATTCGCCAGGTAGTTTCTGAAATTCTTTTTTCATGAGTTCGGGTGCTCTTATAATTACTGGAATGATGATCTTCCAATGGTTTCAGTTTTTCTAATGTCGTACATAAGACCTTGGTATTTCGTAATCTTCTCTGTACTTTTGTGTATTCACATTTAAGTTTCAAACTGTAACTTAATGAAAATGCAGTTCCACAAAATGTGAAAGGGTATTTCGCAAGGATATGGTTTCTCCCCCGTGTGTATTTACATGTAAATTTTCAGATTGAATGTCAACTGGCAAACTTCACAAGAATAGTTTTTTTTCTTCTTCTGTGTGCCTTTCCATGTTACTCATCAGATTAACACTTTGTAAAAATTCTGTTGGACAAAACTTACAATAGAAGGGTTTTTAACTTCTGTGTATTTGACTGACACTCTGTGAATATGCAAATCTACAAAATGTACAAGAATATAATTTGTCACATGTGAGTCTTCTCATATCTTTCTTAAAAATTGACCTCACTGAAAAGACTGTTTTACAAACTTGATAAGTATATAAATTCTCACTATTTCTCGTTTTACTTCAGTCGAAGTTCTCAGAAATCAAGTGGTCTCTTTACTTATTCATGAAGTCTAATAACATTAACCATTGAATCTCAGAAACATGATATTAATCTTTTCAGACATTCATCTGTTTTTTTGTTTCATTTTACTTCAGTCAATGTTCTCAGAAATCAAATGGCCCTTACCTGAGATACATAAATACCTGAATATTCTATTAAAGTGCACTTTTCTTTCTCAAACTTTGAGTTAGTAAGAACATTAATTTCCCTCTCCCAAATTGACCAATTAATTATGTAATAGTATATCTTTCGTTCAGGACAAGAATTCATCTAGTCTGGTGGAGTATCCACCTAAGTGTTGTCACTTGAGGTAACATTACTTGAAGAAGGTGCAGCATTCCTCGTATGAGCCAATGTATAGCCGTGTTGAGGGCATCTTATTTGGGCTTCAAATATAATGTTATTTTGAATATTTGGTCAAGGTTTACTTGTAAGGTGAAGTATCCTCATGTCAGGTTGTCCTGACAAACGCTTGTACTGAGAGACCGAACACGCTAGAGGATAGTAATAGGTAATTCAAACATTCATCTGCTCAGTGTGTACTCTCATGTTTCGGCTAATCCGCAAATATTGATATGAACTCTCAAGAGGAAAGATCTTCTTTCCAAACTGCCTCAGCTTCTCTAAATATGACATGGAATCAAAATTATTTCTTGATTCAGACTTTTCTTACTTCTCTGTGGAACTGAATAAAAACCATCATTTCTATCATAGTTTCAATCTGAAAAAAATCAAGAAAAAATGGTATCAACACATTTTTAAAATACTTTATATTTTTACACAATCAATTTCAATAAACTAAATATTTTGTCATTCATTTTACATTATAAACAATATTCAGCAATTCAATAAACTAATTATTTCGTCATTCGTTTTAAATGATAAACAATATTCAACAATTCATTGATTTTGATATGGCAGTTTTAATTACACATATCTTTTGTGACAAGTGTCATGTGTGATAGATTTGATTTTCTATATGAAATTACTTTATCAGTTTTAATTACATCCATCAAAAATTTATTTTATTTTCATAAGCCAAAATATATTCTGGTTATTTTTAAATATCAAAAACCTTTTTCTTCCAGATATTAATTCAGCAAAACAATGGTCTAATCGCCTGACTAAAAACTATCCTTAATTCATTAAAAATATTTCTGAACACTTTTGTCCTAAAACTATAGATCTCTAATCAATATTTTCTGATTATGGGTACTAATTATCCTATTCATGTTCTTGGTACAAGAGTAACTAATTTTAATTGTTTTTCTATTGAAAATCTTACTTAATGGATCGTTCGTGTTAAAATATTTGTTTATTAGGTTCAAGGACGCTTTACTGATGTTAATGTTGTATAGTTGACAGTAAGGTGGGTTGAACCATATATTCCGGTCTCTATTTTCTATTACATTATATATATATATATATATATATATATATATATATATATATATATATATATATACTTCATGATTTACTTTGGGCTACAGAATTATATGTTGTAATGTTGACAGTAAGGTGGGTTGAACCATATTATATTCCGGTCTCTATTTTCTATTACATATATATATATATATATATATATATATATATATATATATATATATATATATATATATATATATATATACTTCATGATTTACTTTGGGGTACAGAATTATATTAGATCAAGAAAGACAAATTCACGACATGAAAGTATTAAAAGATTCTAAACATAATGTGACATGTTTATAAAACTAATGCATTTATTACAAACACACGTCATTCTCAACCAGACACCATCCTATCATTTTCACAAAAGAGCGTCGATGGTCTACTGATTGGCACATCACCAGTGTCACATTATCAGATGGGCATCTTTTGACTACAAACGACAGGATTTTGGAGGGTTTTCTCCAAATCTTACTTAATGGATTGTTCGTGTTAAAATGCTTGTCTATAAGGTTCAAGGACGCTTTACTGATGTTAATGTTGTATAGTTGACAGTAAGGTGTGTTGAACCATATTATATACCGGTCTCTATTTTCTATTAGATATATATATATATATATATATATATATATATATATATATATATATATGAAGTAATGAAATATATATATATATATATATATATATATATATACTTCATGATTTACTTTGGGCTACAGAATTATATGTTGTAATGTTGACAGTAAGGTGGTTGAACCATATTATATTCCGGTCTCTATTTTCTATTACATATATATATATATATATATATATATATATATATATATATATATATATATATATATATATATATATATATACTTCATGATTTGCTTTGGGCTACAGAATTATATGTTGTAATGTTGACAGTAAGCTGGGTTGAACCATATTATATTCCGGTCTCTATTTTCTATTACATTATATATATATATATATATATATATATATATATACTTCATGATTTACTTTGGGCTACAGAATTATATGTTGTAATGTTGACAGTAAGGTGGGTTGAACCATATTATATTCCGGTCTCTATTTTCTATTACATACTACCACAAAATAAAAACCAAAAAAGAAACTCCCATAATAAAGTGGAAAATCTTGAAAAAATCCAGCACCTGCAAATCAATAAACTCTCCATGTAGATTATGCTTAAATGAAAAACTAGAAATTATCCGCTTTAAGGACAAAAACAAACTCCTAAATAGAAAACAAGAGAAAAATAGAAAACAACCCACATACCCCACCTTAACCCCACATAACTTAAAAATAAAATTAAAGTTTTTTTTTACAAAATTGAATGATAACATAAACCCCCCACTATACACTACCCCAAAACACACTATAACCCCCCACCCACCCAAATTTACCACCCAATCCCACCCCAACAAGTCCCGATGAATCTATAAATATATAACCACCCCTCTAAACTACCAATAACATCAAATCTCTACGTACTACCTATAATGCACAGCCTCAATAGCCTCTCAGCCATACTACCAATTCTAACATAAACCCATAACTGGGACAGCTATTAACACTGATATTACTTAGACTAATCTAATCTCAATTACTTAACCCTTCGATCACTATCTTGAACACTTAATTATTAACTGGTACTTAGTCCTTGTCATTGGTAGTAGAACAAAAAAGCCTACCATCACTTGTCGACTTATTTCGCCCAATGACTTCACAAGTAGCAAGATGGTAATGATGGTGATATTTAGCATCATTACTATTATTATTATTATTATTTTTATTTTTATCATTAATATTCTTACAAACTTGTTATTTCTATTTTTATTCTAATTTTATTTATATTTATCTTTATTAAGGCTTTTATTAAGGCTATTATCACTGCGACTATCGTAGGTATGATTGGCAGGCGTTATCATTGTTATCATAATCGGTTTCGTTAATGCTAAAACTGGTAACACCATTAAACTTCTCTTATAAAATGATTCCACTAGTATTGATCTCAGTATAATATAATCACAATTTTAAAAAATATAATCACAACAAAATTCACTACAAATAATAAACAAAACATTAAAATAAAATAAATAAAATGCCAGAAGTAGCAATTAATACCCTAAATTAAAATTATCAAACATTTTTATCCACATGATAATTACTTATTAGAATTAAAATAAAATAGGAATGACGGTTATAATCATAATTTTATTCTCATTTTAAATTTAACTCACTCTGGCCGTCGCCCCATCTCCCTTCCTCCCACCCCGGCCGAAATTGAGATCATCACAGCACAAACACGTGAAAACCCCACACACAATAATTTGAAACACGACTTGTTGGGGTCCTCCCCCCTCCCCTCTCATGTCCCATGTCACCGTTATAGACAAAGCCCCAACTCTGTCCCCCTCCCCTCCAATGTATTTTCAATTTTCAATCTCCCGTTAAGGTGAAGTTAAAACATATGCCATTTGAATTCCATCGCTAGCCCGATGAGTTGGCCGCTATTTGCGCCAATGAAACAAAACTTGTTTTGTCGCAACTAATGGAATAAAATCAAAATATATATATATATATATATATATATATATATATATATACTTCATGATTTACTTTGGGCTACAGAATTATATGTTGTAATGTTGACAGTAAGGTGGGTTGAACCATATTATATTCCGGATCTATTTTCTATTACACACACACATATATATATATATATATATATATATATATATATATATATCTATATATATATATACTTCATGATTTACTTTGGGCTACAGAATTATATTAGATCAAGAAAGACAAATTGACGAAAGTATTAAGAGATTCTAAACATAATATGGAATCTTATAAAACTAATGCAAAATACGTTTTTTCAGCCATGTATTACGACATCAAACTCAACCAAACACCGTACTACAAGGTTGGGTACATGGTTCTCGCCGACCAGGATGCCAGAGAAAGCAGTGGATGGACAACATGCTAGAATCGACAGGGTTATCAGTAAAAGTAGTGCGAATTTCTAAGTATCGTGTGAGATTGAGAGAAGTCGTACAAATATTGGCACAATGTCCCAACGACGTCCCTTGACATTATGGGATATCATCATAATCACCTGACATAAGTCAGCAATCAATGCCAAAAGAGGAAACCTTCTAAAAAGACAGTCATTGCACTCAGGAAGGCCAGGAACGACTCTCATTGCTTGATGCTGTGCCAATGACTACTGGCTAAACCGCTGTGAGAGTATCCAGTTCTGTGCTGACTGCAACGACATATGTGGCATGTTCGATAGCTTGAAAAAGGCCCAACAATAAACAAGATCGTACCCCTGAGATCAATTGTTCAATTGTAATTGGCATTTGAGTGTATGTAATTGCGGATAAACTATTTCTGTCAATTTTGTGTGAACAAACATTTCATTTTAAAAATTTGTCAAAAATCATTTATATGATTAATTTTATAAAACCTATCTAATTCTGTAAAAAAATCATTTATATGATTAATTTTATAAAACCAATCTATTTCTGTAAAAAAATCATTTATATGATTAATTTTATAAAACTTATCTAATTCTGTTAAAAAGTCATTTATATAATTAATTTTATAAACCCTATCTAATTCTGTAAAAAAGTCATTTATATGATTAATTTTATAAAACTTATCTAATTCTGTAAAAAAGTCATTTATATAATTAATTTTATAAACCCTATCTAATTCTGTAAAAAAATCATTGATATGATTAATTTTATAAAACATATCTAATTCTGTAAAAAAATCATTGATATGATTAATTTTATAAAACATATCTAATTCTGTAAAAAAATCATTTATATGATTAATTTTATAAAACCTATTTAATTCTGTAAAAAAATCATTGATATAATTAATTTTATAAAACCTATCTAATTCTGTAAAAAAAATCATTTATATGATTAATTTTATAAAACCTTTCTTATTCTGTAAAAAAAACATTTATATGATTAATTTTATAAACCCTATCTAATTCTGTAAAAAAATCATTGATATGATTAATTTTATAAAACCTATCTAATTCTGTAAAAAAATCATTTATATGATTAATTTTATAAAACCAATCTAATTCTGTTAAAAAGTCATTTATATGATTAATTTTATAAAACCTATCTAATTCTGTAAAAAAATCATTTATATGATTAATTTTATAAAACCTCTCTAATTTTGTAAAAAAAATCATTTATATGATTAATTTTATAAAACCTATCTAATTCTGTAAAAAAATCATTGATATGATTAATTTTATAAAACATATCTAATTCTGTAAAAAAATCATTTATATGATTAATTTTATAAAACCAATCTAATTCTGTTAAAAAGTCATTTATATGATTAATTTTATAAAACCTATCTAATTCTGTAAAAAAATCATTTATATGATTAATTTTATAAAACCTCTCTAATTTTGTAAAAAAAATCATTTATATGATTAATTTTATAAAACCTATCTAATTCTGTAAAAAAATCATTGATATGATTAATTTTATAAAACATATCTAATTCTGTAAAAAAATCATTTATATGATTAATTTTATAAAACCTCTCTAATTTTGAAAAAAAAATCATTTATATGATTAATTTTATAAAACCTCTCTAATTTTGTAAAAAAAATCATTTATATGATTAATTTTATAAAACATATCTAATTCTGTAAAAAAATCATTGATATGATTAATTTTATAAAACATATCTAATTCTGTAAAAAAATCATTTATATGATTAATTTTATAAAACCTCTCTAATTTTGTAAAAAAAATCATTTATATGATTAATTTTATAAAACCTATATAATTATGTAAAAAAATCATTTATATGATTAATTTTATAAAACCTCTCTAATTTTGTAAAAAAAATCATTTATATGATTAATTTTATAAAACCTATCTAATTCTGTAAAAAAATTATTGATATGATTAATTTTATAAAACATATCTAATTCTGTAAAAAAATCATTTATATGATTAATTTCATAAAACCAATCTAATTCTGTTAAAAAGTCATTTATATGATTAATTTTATAAAACCTATCTAATTCTGTAAAAAAATCATTTATATGATTAATTTTATAAAACCTCTCTAATTTTGTAAAAAAAATCATTTATATGATTAATTTTATAAAACCTATCTAATTCTGTAAAAAAATCATTGATATGATTAATTTTATAAAACATATCTAATTCTGTAAAAAAATCATTTATATGATTAATTTTATAAAACCAATCTAATTCTGTTAAAAAGTCATTTATATGATTAATTTTATAAAACCTATCTAATTCTGTAAAAAAATCATTTATATGATTAATTTTATAAAACCTCTCTAATTTTGTAAAAAAAATCATTTATATGATTAATTTTATAAAACCTATCTAATTCTGTAAAAAAATCATTGATATGATTAATTTTATAAAACATATCTAATTCTGTAAAAAAATCATTTATATGATTAATTTTATAAAACCTCTCTAATTTTGAAAAAAAAATCATTTATATGATTAATTTTATAAAACCTCTCTAATTTTGTAAAAAAAATCATTTATATGATTAATTTTATAAAACCTATCTAATTCTGTAAAAAAATCATTGATATGATTAATTTTATAAAACATATCTAATTCTGTAAAAAAATCATTTATATGATTAATTTTATAAAACCTCTCTAATTTTGTAAAAAAAATCATTTATATGATTAATTTTATAAAACCTATCTAATTCTGTAAAAAAATCATTGATATGATTAATTTTATAAAACATATCTAATTCTGTAAAAAAATCATTTATATGATTAATTTTATAAAACCTATCTAATTCTGTTAAAAAGTCATTTATATGATTAATTTTATAAAACCTATCTAATTCTGTAAAAAAATCATTTATATGATTAATTTTATAAAACATATCTAATTCTGTAAAAAAATCATTTATATGATTAATTTTATAAAACCAATCTAATTCTGTTAAAAAGTCATTTATATGATTAATTTTATAAAACCTATCTAATTCTGTAAAAAAATCATTTATATGATTAATTTTATAAAACCTATCTAAAATGCCATGAACAGAGACAACCACTGTACATCGCCTTCATCGACCTAACCTTTGACATTGTCAGCAGAAAGGGACTTTTTAGTCTGCTGCAGAAGATTGGATCTCCCTAACACCTAACTCTACCCTTAACCACAACACTACCAAATAACCCGACATGCAAGACACCGTACAGTACAGTGGCTCTTCCCTGTTTACATATGTTGTGGGTAAAAAAGACGTGTTTTTAAAATTAGATCTTGTATATTTTTTTAATTTCATTTTACTTCAGTCGAAGGTCTCGGAATCAAGGGGCCCATTCTTGGGGCTAACACTATACGACATACATAGATATTTTAAATATTCCATTCAAGTTATCTTGTTCCTCTCAAACGTTGAATACATTTAAATAAATTAAGAACATTCATTTTCTCCTTCCTAATTGACCAGTTTACTATGTTATAGTATATATTTCTTGTGGTCTCTTGGTCTTACCAGATTCCTGGACAATAATTCTTGCAGTCTGTTAGAGTATCCGGTAACTTGGATTACTCGTATGTGTGGAGAGGATCTTTAAAATGAAAATGATCTGTAAAACTATTTACATTACAAATCGTATTTCGGTGAATAATTAATTTAAAGAGCATAAACATTAAAACTTAAGAGCAGGGTTAAACAGGGGTGCGTACTCGCCCCAACACTCTTTCGCATTTTCTACTCTCTGCTGTTGAAGGATTCTATTATGGCATGGACGAATGGCGTCGCTTCCTCCTCCAGATCCTTGTCCTGTTTAGTAGGGCCATTACAAGTGTACCTTTATACCAGAAGCAGTGGCTACCTCTTCAACCTTTCTCGCCTAAAGCTAAAACCATACGCAAGATGCATTTCGATGATGATGCAGCTCCACCATCTCCAGCAATCTTTCCCTGGATGCAGAACTCCACAAATCGTATTTCGGTGAACAATTAATTTAAAGAGCATAAACATTAAAACTTAAGAGCAGGGTGAAACAGGGGTGCGTACTCGCCCCGTTGTTGTCCTACACCTTCAATAAGTCAGGGTGTACCTCTATACCAGAAGCAGTGGCAGCCTCTTCAACCTTTCTCGCCTTAAAGCTAAAACCATACGCAAGATGCATTTCGATGATGATGCAGCATCTCCAGCAATCTTTCCCTGGATGCAGAACTCCACAGAGGTATCAGCAAGGTGGAAACGCCCATGGGTCGCTTGACAAAAGAGAGTCTGGAATAACAAGATGCTGACCATCAATGCTCTACGACAGACTCAACACCTTCCACTTCCGCAAACTTTCTCTCTCTTCTCACCGTTTCTGCCAGTGCGTTTAAACAATGTAATATTTAATTAACCTTATTTAGAGTAATTCAAAGGCGCGCCTTTTGTTTGAAAAGCAGCTTTAGTTTAGAATCAATAATAATGTATGTATCTATTATAAATGAAGACAACTTAAATATATTTATGGTTAAACGTTGTGATGAAGATAACGGGGCATTAGTCCTCACATTCCAGGAGCGATGTTTCTGACAAATGGGGAAGATTTGCTGTTTCCTTGGTCGGGCTATATCGATCTAACAGTGATCATAGGATAGTTTTTGACCGTGAAGTAATTTTTTCAGCTCCTTACATCAATTCGCTTCATGCATTGTCTCAAGCGATTTCCATTAAAAAAAATTTTTATCAACGAAGAAGACCAAAAGGTTGTGTACTTAAATTGCACATAGAATACAAAACCTCAATATTATTTCGTTTTTACTTTTCTGTTTTCTTTTTTACATAAACATCGTGACAATATAAGCAGCACATAAAGAATGAGAATCCTAAAAATAACCTGGCAGAACCACATCTCAAACAAGACTGTATTTGATCAGGCGGACATGCGTGTGTGAATGCTTCTCTGACTACATAGTTGGACTACACTTCACAGTGGAAATCGACCACAAGCCACTGGTGCCATTGCTAGGTAGTAAGGACCTCAGCGAGCTACCGGCAAGGATACAGAGATTTCGGGTATGTTTAATATGTAAGAAACGGCTGGCCATCAAACCATACTGGACCTTCCGTGGCAGCATCACATGCGAGAACGGGCTACTGATGTATGTCACGCGGATCATAATTCCTTCACTGCTGAGACCGACCATGATTGCCAAAATCCATTCCGTTCACCAGGGAATAACCAGGTGCAGACAGAGAGCTCGCCAATCCATATGGTGGCCAGGAGTGTCTGACCAAATCAAAAAGGCCGTACAAAACTGTCCAAAATGTGCCAAGCTGAGATACCAACCGTCCGAGCCCCTTATGACAACCAAGCTTCCAACAAGACCATGGCACACTCGAGCCTCCGATCTGTTTGAATTGAAGGGCTACAGTTATGTTGTAGTTGTTGACTACTTCTCCAGGTACGCAGAGGTTGCCATACTTACATCAATAACCTTTTTGCCAGGCATGGAGTACCGGTCATCCTAAGAACTGACCCAGGAAGCCAATACACCTCAAAAGACTTTGCCAAATTCGCAGACGACTGGGGATTTCAGCACGTCACTAATAGTCCTCGCTACTCCCAAAGTAACGGAGCAGCAGAGGTCTGTGTAAAAACAATGAAAGCATTGTTGAAGAAGGCAAAAGACCCGTATCTTTCTTTGCTCACCCACAGAGCAACACCAATGGACTGTGGGTCCAGCCCTAGTGAGCTATTAATGGGTCGACGCTTGCGGACAAATGTCCCAACTCACCCAAATCTATTAAACCCAAAATGGCCCGATCTCAAATGCTTCAGACAGAGGGAAGAGAACCAAAATGTCAAACAACGACTCACACACTGCCCATCACATAGAGCTAAAGAGCTATCACCGCTCAAAAACGGTACACCAGTGTGGGTCAGAAGCCCCAACCTTTCAAACCAGGAAGGCACTGTTGTTGGAACAGCATCCACCCCACGCTCCTATGTTCTACAGACCAAAGGCGAAGGGACAGTGATCCGACGCAATCGCCGACATATTGTACCGAAACCACCCAACAGAATAGTCAAGGCTCACGAATCGGAGTCCTATGAAGACGCTCATCCACCAAGGGAGGAAACCGTGAAAACAGCAGTCCCAACCCTCAATTCTCAAGACTACACAAGAACCAGGTCTGGACGGCAGTCGAGACCACCCATCAAGCTAGATCTCTAAATTAAAAAAATTAAAACAATAAAAAAATAAAAGAGAGATCATATAGCATCGACATGAAATAACCCGACCCCCCCCCCCCAGGACTATCTCAAAAAGGGAGATGTTATGTTACCCAAAATCTGGACCGATGGAAGTTACCTCCCCTGCAATGTAAGACCTCGGCGTTAACGTGAATAAACGAGACCCTGCAGTCGGCCATCTTGGTCTGAGATAATACACCTCGTCTTGCCTCATTTACTTACGAAAACCATAACAAAACAGTTTGTTTTATTATTTGGGTATATGTTACGAGACTCAGCAGAGGCGCGAACGGGGTCCAAAAAAAGAACGAGAAAGGGTTTAAAAACATAAATTTGCAACAAGTGAAGTTGACCTACGACGAGAATAGATATTTTTCTACTTACCTATGTAATTTGTTTTTATTTTTACGTATTATAAATGGGTTTTCATTAGATGTAAAAAAAAAAAAATTCTTGTTTTTTTTCCCCACTGTTTTCACAAAAACAATATGGCGCTCCTAGTGCATTTGTTAGTAATCCCCCCCAAATCGGCCATGTTTTTTTTCGAAATTACGGTGTCAAAACTATTGATTTCTAATAAATAGCACTTCAAACGGGTTTAAAATACAAACAAATAGCACATGCAAGTTTGAAACTAACTTTTACAGCTTACAGTTACTTTTATTTGTTGTAATTTGTTTGTTTTTTGCGTTTTTACTCTGCTGAGTCTCGTAAAAGATTCCCTATTATTTTTTTCGTAAGTATCCGCTAAACTGGAGTTGTACCTTATTTTCTTTTGAGTTTTTGCTAACAATGCATAAAAATAGTTGGTAGATAATTTGAATATTAATCAAAATTAATTAAACCCCATTTATTATTTTTATATTTGTCAGGCTAAACAGATCTTTTTAACCGTTGAATAAAATGTCATATTTTTAGAAAATTCATAGCATACCTTCTTAGAAAATCGTAAAACAGAGAAATTCAAATAATACTTACTTTTTATAATCTTCTTTAAAAAACAATGACGGTAGGATTTCTAAAATAAAATGTTATTGCTTCAAGTTAAAACGGGTGTCAGTGTAAATTCAAGATGGCGACGGAAAATGCAGGTTCGCAGAAAATTAAAAAATGAAGGTCAAACAAATACATTTCACGATTTCTTTGATGCTTGATATCAGGGAAATTATTATTCATTTATTTGAGTATATAATTATTTTAATAAGTGTTATTCTTTAAAAGAAGGGGCTTCTGTATTATGACAACAAAATGGCGACAACCAAAATTCCCTTCTTTATTTCTAGAGGAGTGAATCGAAAGGGGAGATAATTCAAATTATTTCAAGTGTCTGAAGTCTTTTTCTTAATTTTCCGAAAATGGACGTCAATGCGTTAAATCTTGAAAACATTTTATTAAATTAAATATATTTTATATGATGTCAAAGTTACTCAAATAAATCTATTTTATTTCTTAATGTATTTTATTTAAAAAATACTGTTTTTTAATGTTTCTTCTGGCAAGTTCTCATGCTTCTCCATGTGTTACGGTTTCCTGTGATGAAAAAAATCAAATATGATCGTTTCGTTATGAGTCCCCCTAAAAAAAAAATTGAATTATCTCCCCCTTTCGATTCACTCCTCTAGAAATGAGTGACGGAAGTAATTTCATATGTCGCCGAGAAATTAGAAATCTCGTAAGCGAAATCTCGTCTGATTTCTCGGTCATGTCTAAAACAAGACTTGGGAAATGCCAAATTTGACGAAATTTCCGAAGTAGTATATTTTATCATCAAGAATTTTTAAAGTCGTATATTAATCATATTTTTTTAAAGAAATTTGTAAAGTATATTTATCATATTTAAAAAAAAAATGTGTAAAGTCGTATATTTATCATATTTTTTTATCATATTTTTTTAGGAAATTTGTTGTATATTTTATCATTAAAGAAATTTGTAAAGTATATTTATCATACTTTTTAAAGAAATTTGTAAAGTATATTTATCATATTTTTTAAAGAAATTTGTAAAGTATATTTATCATATTTTTTAAAGAAATTCGTAAAGTATATTTATCATATTTTTTAAAGAAATTTGTAAAGTATATTTATCATATTTTTCAAAAAAATTTGTAGAGTATATTTATCATATTTTTTAATGAAATTTGTAAAGTATATTTATCATATTTTTTAAAGAAATTTGTAAAGTATATTTATCATCATTTTCAAAGAAATTTGTAGAGTATATTTATCATATTTTTTAAAGAAATTTGTAAAGTATGTTTATCATATTTTTAAAGAAATTTGTAAAGTATATTTATCATATTTTTAAAGATATTTGTGAAGTATATTTATCATATCTTAAAGAAATTTGTAAAGTATATTTATGATATTTCTTTAAAAAATTTGTAAAGTATATTTATCATATTTTTAAAAGAAATTTGTAAAGTATATTTATCATATTTTTTAAAGAAATTTGTAAAGTATATTAATCATATTTTTTAAAGAAATTTGTAAAGTATATTTATCATATTTTTAAAAAGACATTTGTAAAGTATATTTATCATATTTTTTACAAAAATTTGTAAAGTATATTTATCATATTTTTTAAAGAAATTTGTAAAGTATATTAATCATATTTTTAAAGAAATTTGTAAAGTATATTTATCATATTTTTAAAAAGATATCTGTAAAGTATATTAATCATATTTTTTAAAGAAATTTGTAAAGTATATTTATCATATTTTTAAAAAAATATCTGTAAAGTATATTTATCATATTTTTTAAAGAAATTTGTAAAGTATATTTATCATATTTTAAAAAGAAATTTGTAAAGTATATTTATCATATTTTTAAAGAAATTTGTAAAGTATATTTATCATATTTTTTAAAGAAATTTGTAAAGTATATTTATCATATATAAATAAGAAATTTGTAAAGTACATTTATCATATTTTTAAAAGAAATTTGTAAAGTATATTTATGTTTTTTTTAAAGAAATTTGTAAAGTATATAATGATATTTTTTAAAGAAATTTGTAAAGTATAGTTATCATATTTTTTAAATAAATTTGTAAAGTATATTTATGATATTTTTAAAAGAAATTTGTAAAGTGTATTATGATATTTTTTAAAGAAATTTGTAAAGTATATTTATCATATTTTTAAAGAAATTTGTAAAGTATATTTATCATATTTTTAAAAGAAATTTGTAAAGTATATTTATCATATTTAAATAAGAAATTTGTAAAGTACATTTATCATATTTTTAAAGAAATTTGTAAAGTATATTTATCATATTTTTAAAAAAAATTCGTAAAGTATATTTATCATATTTAAAAAAGAAATCTGTAACGTATATTTATCATATTTTTTAAAGAAATTTGTAAAGTATATTTATCATATTTCTAAAAAGAAATTTGTAAAGTATATTTATCATATTTCTTAAAGAAATTTGTAAAGTATATTAATCATATTTTTTAAAGAAATTTGTAAAGTATATTTATCATATTTTTAAAAAGAAATTTGTAAAGTATATTTATCATATTTTTTACAGAAATTTGTAAAGTATATTTATCATATTTTTTAAAGAAATTTGTAAAGTATATTAATCATATTTTTAAAGAAATTTGTAAAGTATATTTATCATATTTTTAAAAAGATATCTGTAAAGTATATTAATCATATTTTTTAAAGAAATTTGTAAAGTATATTTATCATATTTTTAAAAAGAAATTTGTAAAGTATATTTATCATATTTTTTAAAGAAATTTGTAAAGTATATTTATCATATTTAAATAAGAAATTTGTAAAGTACATTTATCATATTTTTAAAGAAATTTGTAAAGTATATTTATCATATTTTAAAAAAAAATTCGTAAAGTATATTTATCATATTTAAAAAAGAAATCTGTAAAGTATATTTATCATATTTTTTAAAGAAATTTGTAAAGTATATTTATCATATTTCTAAAAAGAAATTTGTAAAGTATATTTATCATATTTTTTAAAGAAATTTGTAAAGTATATTAATCATATTTTTTAAAGAAATTTGTAAAGTATATTTATCATATTTTTAAAAAGAAATTTGTAAAGTATATTTATCATATTTTTTACAGAAATTTGTAAAGTATATTTATCATATTTTTTAAAGAAATTTGTAAAGTATATTAATCATATTTTTAAAGAAATTTGTAAAGTATATTTATCATATTTTTAAAAAGATATCTGTAAAGTATATTAATCATATTTTTTAAAGAAATTTGTAAAGTATATTTATCATATTTTTAAAAAGAAATTTGTAAAGTATATTTATCATATTTTTTAAAGAAATTTGTAAAGTATATTTATCATATTTAAATAAAGAATTTTGTAAAGTACATTTATCATATTTTTAAAGAAATTTGTAAAGTATATTTATCATATTTTTTAAAAAAATTCGTAAAGTATATTTATCATATTTAAAAAAGAAATCTGTAAAGTATATTTATCATATTTTTTAAAGAAATTTGTAAAGTATATTTATCATATTTCTAAAAAGAAATTTGTAAAGTATATTTATCATATTTTTTAAAGAAATTTGTAAAGTATATTAATCATATTTTTTAAAGAAATTTGTAAAGTATATTTATCATATTTTTAAAAAGAAATTTGTAAAGTATATTTATCATATTTTTTACAGAAATTTGTAAAGTATATTTATCATATTTTTTAAAGAAATTTGTAAAGTATATTAATCATATTTTTAAAGAAATTTGTAAAGTATATTTATCATATTTTTAAAAAGATATCTGTAAAGTATATTAATCATATTTTTTAAAGAAATTTGTAAAGTATATTTATCATATTTTTAAAAAGAAATTTGTAAAGTATATTTATCATATTTTTTAAAGAAATTTGTAAAGTATATTTATCATATTTTAAAAAGAAATTTGTAAAGTATATTTATCATATTTTTTAAAGAAATTTGTAAAGTATATTTATGTTTTTTTTAAAGATATTTGTAAAGTATATTTATGATATTTTTTAAAGAAATTTGTAAAGTATAGTTATCATATTTTTTAAAGAAATTTGTAAAGTATATTTATCATATTTTTTAAAGAAATTTGTAAAGTATATTTATCATATTTTTCAAAGAAATTTGTAGAGTATATTTATCATATTTTTTAAAGAAATGTGTAAAGTCGTATATTTATCATATTTTTCAAAGAAATTTGTAGAGTATATTTATCATATTTTTTAAAGAAATTTGTGAAGTATATTTATCATATTTTTTAAAGAAATTTGTAAAGTATATTTATCATATTTTTTAAAGAAATGTGTAAAGTATATTCATCATATTTTTAAAAAGAAATTTGTAAAGTATATTTATCATATTTTTTAAAAGAAATTTGTAAAGTATATTCATCATATTTTTTAAAGAAATTTGTAAATTATATTTATCATATTTTTAAAAAGAAATTTGTAAAGTATATTTATCATATTTTTAAAAATAAATTTGTAAAGTATATTTATCATATTTTTTAAAGAAATTTTTAGTATATTTTATCATTAAATTTGTAAATTATATTTATCATATTTTTTTAAAAAAATTTGATAAATTATATTTATCATATTTTTAAAAGAAATTTGTAAAGTATTTATCATATTTTGTACTTTGAATTTTACTTAGAATAAAGTAAAAAAGAAACTTGAAATTTCTGCCCCAAAATAATAGTCGCAATCTGAGTGAAGGTAAGAAATAAATAGTGATGATAAAATAAAATAGAACTTGTTTTTAATTCGTACAATATAATTTTGTAAATGAAAGAAATAAAATTCCTGCCCCAAAATAATAGTCGCAATATGAGTGAAAGTAAGAAATAAAGTTTTCAAAACACTTGAAATTTTTGCCCAAAAATAATAGTCGCAATATGAGTGAAGGTAAGAAATAAAGTAACTGTCAATAGTGATGATAAAATGAAATAAAACTTTTTTTGTTTTAATTCGTACAATATAATTTTGTAAATAAAAGAAATAAAATGAGAGTTATTAGTTGAATAACAAATAAAATTGATAAATTAGTTCGAGTTGTAATTAATTTCGAGTTGTAATTACTTCCGGAAAGTTTGTTCGTCGCCATTTTTTGTCATGTATACATTCACAACGCGAATATAGATATACATACACACATACACACACACACATATATATATATATATATATACAATACCAATGAATACACACGCCTAGACCCCACACACCCATATACATATACACACACACACATATATATATATATATATATATATATATATATATATATATATATATATATATATATGGATGTTTTACCTGGATTATCATTATTATTATTATATATATATATATATATATATATATATATATATATATATATATATATATATATATATATATATATATGTATATAATAATAATAATAATAATAATAATAATCCAGGTAAAACATCCACAGGGTTAGTAATCCAAAGAATTTCAACCGAGTTTATAAAAAGTGCTCAATATCAAAGAGAGCTTTTATTTTTATTTACACAGACATGTACCAAATCTGCGACACTGGCATGTCGATGTTATCGATCAACAGCTATTATAAACGATCTTAACCGTAGATCATATTTGGAAAAAATGAAATGGAGGAAAAAGAAAAGAAATTTTAAATTTGGAAAGTCACGTGGTTGGGGCAGTTAAGAATCAAAATAAAAAATAATAATTATGTCTAAAAAAATCAAAATATTAATATAAAATAAAGTAAAAAGAGAAAGAAATAATAAAAAGGAAGATAGATGAATAAAAATTTCTCCATTTCATTTTTTCCAAATAGGATCTAAGGTTAAGATCGGATTCTAATTCTCCCTGATGAGATCTCAGTTTATAATAGCTGTTGATCGATAACATCGACATGCAAATGTTGAAGATTTTGTACATGTCTGTGTAAATAAAATAATCATATATATATATATATATATATATATATATATATATATATATATATATATATATATATATATATATATATATATTATATCTTAAACCCCAGCCTAGCAATGGTACATGAACATCAAGAGTCAAGAGCCAGCAAAACAAACTCCATCACAAAGTTGGACAATCATTTTGGACAGGGCTGTCATATAGATGAGGCAGAAACACCAAACAATCCTGCCACAGAGATAGCCCAAAAGAGCCGGGAGACTTTTATATATATAAATATACATTGAGTATGAAATGAAATAGTGAGTACATAGTATGAAAGATCAAGACTGAAAATACGTGTTAACAATACGAAATACTTTATTAGACTCGTGACTATACAAAAGTGTCTCTTTAAGCAGGAGAGTTCCTTATTGTCTGTGTATCAAGGGAGATAATGGGCGACGTCAGTTGGTCTTTTTTATGATGTGATGCTTAACTGTTATATTTGTCAATTAAACGCTTTTAACTGACCCAACCCCCTCCCTATTTCGAGTTAAAATCCAATTAGTATTACGCATGTGAACTTACTAAAACACTTTTGTCAACTAGAAAATGTAATAATAAGCCAAAAAGGACAACGCGTCACGTGGATCTCTTGGCGGCCATTTTTGTTTTGTTTGTCGTTTGTGAAGATGATAAATCATTTAACACGTCTTCTTTTCTATTTTACTAATGAATACTACATTGATTTTACTAAAAAACGTTCCTACTATCATAATATAAAAATAAAAGAACTATATATATATATATAAACTTAAATAATATATATATATACATAAACTTAAATAATATATATATACATAAACTTAAATAATATATATATATATATATACATAAACTTAAATAATATATATATATACATAAACGTAAATAATATATATATATATACATAAACTTAAATAATATATATATATACATAAACTTAAATAATATATATATATATATATACATAAACTTAAATAATATATATATATATACATAAACTTAAATAATATATATATATATACATAAACTTAAATAATATGAAAATAAAAGAAATATATATGTTTTTGTCTTTTAAGGGAAGTGGGGTCTGATCAACTCTGCTGGGAAGCCATGAAATTATATACAGTCTTGTTTTTAAATTCAAGAAACAGTTTTTCATGGTAAACAACTGATGATCCCTTAAATAATGTTAGAAGCAAACTAATATAATAACTGAAAAAGTTAAATTGACTTACATGAGTGATTTTCCACTGAACGACTTGGGACTTAAGGTTTTTTGGGTTTTTTTTTTAAAATATAGTTTTAATGGTTGAGAAACTTCCAAGACATATATATATATATATATATATATATATATATATATATATATATATATATATATATATATATATATATATATATACATATATTTCCGTGTCATTTGTAAAATATTAGTATTTCGTTAGGTTTTTTTTTCAATTTTCTTATCATTTTGTTTTTGCTGATGATCGGGGCATTCTACTGGATGCCAGACATACACCTGCTATTTAAGACATTCCACTGAGAGATCTTTTTAATATATATATATATATATATATATATATATATATATATACAGGGTGGGCCAAAATAAGGGTCCTATCTTTAAATTTGAATAACTTGAATTTGAATAACTTCCACAAAATAAAAGTTAAACTCGCCAAACTTTATGTGTGTGTAGACTGACCCTTCCGAGATTTTTTGAAATAAACAAAACAAATTTTAGCCGAAAAACACTTCTTAAAACTTACAAAAACTAAAGTATTGTTTTTTACACTGTTTTGAGTTTTTTAAGCAAAAATAATGTTTTCTAAATGAGGGTACGTTCCTTAGGGCTAATACGGCTCATGCTTGCTTCGGAAGGGGTCCTTTACTTATTCTAAAAAAAAAAAAAAAATCAATAAATAAAAAAGTTATGAATTTTTAAAAATAGGACCCTTATTTTGGCCCACCCTGTATATACACTTACTTTACTAACATTATTGAATATTCTGTGTGGGACATAATAAGAGATAGTGGCCGATGGGTTTTTTTTAATATAGTGTTTATGGTTGAGAAACTTCCAAGACATATATATATATATATACACACACTTACTTTACTAACATTATTGAATATTCTGTGTGGGACATAATACTTGGGGTTATTTGTCTCTGTATCAAGAGAGATAATGGCCGATGTTAGTAGGTATTGTCTATAGTGATGCTTAACATGGACAGAGGTTATACTAGTCACTCTGTGCTCGTTCGAAATACTTTTGTGCCTCTCTTGATTACTTAGTATGAAAGATCAAAAGCGGTAATAATTATTATTTTTTTATTATTATTATTTATTTAATTATCATTATTATTATTTTTTATTATTTTTTTTTTATTATTTATTTATTATTATTATTATTATTTTTTATTATTTTTTTTTTATTATTTATTTATTATTATTATTATTATTATTATTATTATTATTATTATTATTATTTATTTTTATTTCATAAACAGATGTAAAGTCATATTTTTGGAAAAAACAACAAATAATCAAGAATTAAAAAAAAATTTAAAAACATTTTCTCTTTTTTTTATATAATAACTTATTTGTCAATATTTATTGTTTATCTAAAACTAATTGTATTTTTTCCGGCGTTATCCGGGTGGAATGGTTATGAAAGATCAAGAACGTGAAAGAGACTAAAAAGACGTGTTACCAATACGAAATACTTTATTAGACTGTATGTCCCCCTATGCTATTTGTATGCCCCCCTATGCTATTTGTATGTCCCCCTATGCTATTTGTACGTCCCCCTATGCTATTTGTCAATTAAACGATTCCTATATGTCCCCCTATCATCCTGTTCATCGGTATAACTCTAGTTATGAAAGATCAGGAACGCGAGAGAGACTAAAAAGACGTGTTACCAATACGAAATACTTTATTAGACTGTATGTCCCCCTATGCTATTTGTATGCCCCCCTATGCTATTTGTATGTCCCCCTATGCTATTTGTACGTCCCCCTATGCTATTTGTCAATTAAACGATTCCTATATGTCCCCCTATCATCCTGTTCATCGGTATAACTCTTGTTATGAAAGATCAGGAACGCGAGAGAGACTAAAAAGACGTGTTACCAATACGAAATACTTTATTAGACTGTATGTCCCCTATGCTATTTGTATGTCACCCTATGCTATTTGTATGCCCCTCCTATGTTATTTGTATGTCCTCCTATGCTATTTGTATGTCCCCCTATGCTATTTGTCAATTAAACGATTTTAACTGACCCAACCCCCTTCCTATATGTCCCCCTATCATCCTGTACATCGGTATAACTCTAGTTTTCTAATGATATTAAATATCATAGTCTAGTTATCAAAGTCAAAATCCACTCGAGGATGGATTGTTAGTTGAATGATTAAGAGTATTATGAGGGGATTGAATGGTGAGGCTTAATATGAATAAGGTGCCGTAATTGCAAAGATACTCGTTTCTGACGCTAGAGATTCAAACGTTTCGTGCGAATGGTGATTTCCGATTTAGATTGGGATGAGGCATTACTGGATGCCAGACATCCACCCGCTATTTCAGATTCTAACTCTCACATTCAGTGCAATTATTTGTATCTCTCTCGCACTGTGTTCACCGGGTATATTCGCCAGGTTTATTCCAAATTCTTTTTCATGAGTCCGGGTGCTCCTATAATAACTGGAATGATGGTGATCTTCCTAAGATTCCAGTTTTTTTTCCGTGTCATTTGTAAAATATTAGTATTTCGTTAGTTTTTTTTTTTTCAATTTTCTTATCATTTTGTTTTTGCTGATGATCGGGGCATTCTACTGGATGCCAGACATACACCTGCTATTTAAGACATTCCACTGAGAGATCTTTTTAAGATTCTAATCGTTCCATTCAGTTGAAGTGTCTATCTCTTTTGCACTTCATTCACCGGATATATCCGCCAGGCAGGTTGTGAACTTCTTTTTCAAGAGCCTGGTTGCTCCTGTTCACCTGTGTGTATTCGCATGTGAGTTTCTAGATTCATACTTCGTGAAAATGAAGTTTCACAAACATTACAAGAGTAGGGTTTTTCACCTGTGTGTATTTGCATGTGCGTTTTCAGATTGGTACTCTGTGAAAATGCAGTTCCACAAACATTACAAGAGTATGGTTTTTCACCTGTGTGTATACGAATGTGATTTTTTAGAGTAGCACACAATGAAAATGCGTCTCCACAAACTTCACATGAAAATGGTTTCTCACCTGTGTGTATACGCACATGAGTTTTCAGATGGGAACTGACTGAAAAGGCAATTCCACAGATTTTACAAGAATAGGGTTTCTCACCTGTGTGTATTCGCATGTGAGTTTTCAGATTGGAACTGACTGAAAAGGCAATGCCACAAATTTTACAAGAATATGGTTTTTCACCTGTGTGTATTCGCATGTGCCTTTTATAACAGGAATTGTGCGAAAATGCATTACCACAAACTTTACAAGAATAAGGTTTCTCACCTGTGTGTATTCGAATGTGAGTTTTCAGATGGTTACTGGATGAAAATGCAATATTGCAAACTTTACAAGAATAAGGTTTCTCACCTGTGTGTGTTCGCATGTGAATTTTAAGACTGTAACTCTGTGAAAAAGCAGTTCCACAAACATTGCAAGAGTAGGGTTTCTCACCTGTGTGTGTTCGCATGTGAATTTTCAAACTGTCACTCTTTGAAAAAGCAGTTCCACAAACTTTGCAAACATAGGGTTTCTCACCTGTGTATTTTTGCATTTTAGATCTAATATCAGAACTGGCAGAAAATGCAGTTCTACAATCTTTACAAGAATAGGGTTTCTCACTTTTTATTTTCAACTTTCTTATCTTTTAATTTTTGCTGTGGATGGGCATCTGACTGCACATCAGAAATTCACCCGCTATTTCAGAGACTCAAACCAAGAGATCATTTTACGATTCTAGCCACCCCTTTAATCATAATTGTTTGTATCTCTCTTTCACTTGGTTCACCGGGTATATTCGCCAGGTAGTTTCTGAAATTCTTTTTTCATGAGTTCGGGTGCTCTTATAATTACTGGAATGATGATCTTCCAATGGTTTCAGTTTTTCTAATGTCGTACATAAGACCTTGGTATTTCGTAATCTTCTCTGTACTTTTGTGTATTCACATTTAAGTTTCAAACTGTAACTTAATGAAAATGCAGTTCCACAAAATGTGAAAGGGTATTTCGCAAGGATATGGTTTCTCCCCTGTAGAGTTTTTAACTTTTAGGTATTTGCATGTGATTTCCCAGACTGACACTCTGTGAATATGCAAATCTACAAAATGTACCAGAATATAATTTGTCACATGTGAGTCTTCTCATATCTTTCTTAAAAATTGACCTAACTCAAAAGGCTGTTTTACAAACTTTACAAGTATACGCATTCTCACTATTTCTCGTTTTACTTCAGTCGAAGTTCTCAGAAATCAAGTGGTCTCTTTACTTATTCATGAAGTCAAATAACATTAACCCTTGAATCTCAGAAACATGATATTAATCTTTTCAGACATTCATCTGTTTTTTTTGTTTCATTTTACTTCAGTCAAAGTTCTCAGAAATCAAATGGCCCTTACCTGAGATAGATAAATACCTGAATATTCTATTAAAGTGCACTTTTCTTTCTCAAACTTTGAGTTAGTAATTAAGTTAAGAACATTAATTTCCCGCTCCCAAATTGACAAATTAATTATGTAATAGTATATCTTTCGTTCAGGACAAGAATTCATCTAGTCTGGTGGAGTATCCAGCTAAGTGTTGTCACTTGAGGTAACATTACTTGGAGAAGGTGCAGCATTCCTCGTATGAGCCAATGTATAGCCGTGTTGAGGGCATCTTATTTGGGCTTCAAATATAATGTTATTTTGAATATTTGGTCAAGGTTTACTTGTAAGGTGAAGTATCCTCATGTCAGGTTGTCCTGACAAACGCTTGTACTGAGAGACCGAACACGCTAGAGGATAGTAATAGGTAATTCAAACATTCATCTGCTCAGTGTGTACTCTCCTGTTTTGGCAAATCCGATTGTAGGGCAACTATTGATATGAACTCTCAAGAGGAAAGATCTTCTTTCCAAACTGCCTCAGCATGGCTTCTTAAACAGGATTTCTCTAAATATGACATGGAATCAAAATTATTTCTTGATTCAGACTTTTCTTACTTCTTTGTGGAACTGAATAAAAACCATCATTTCTATCATAGTTTCAATCTGAAAAAAAATCAAGAAAAAATGTTATCAACACATTTTTAAAATACTTTATATTTTTACACAATCAATTTCAATAAACTAAATATTTTGTCATTCATTTTAAATTATAAACAATATTCAGCAATTCAATAAACTAAATATTTCGTCATTCATTTTAAATTATAAACAATATTCAGCAATTCAATAAACTAAATATTTCGTCATTCATTTTAAATGATAAACCATATTCAACAATTCATTGATTTTGATATGGCAGTTTTAATTACACATATCTTTTGTGACAAAGTTAATGGAAAGTTATATTTATTTTTCACTTAATCGCTTTAATTAATAATAATAATAATAATAATAATAATAGACGAACCTATCGCATATATATAAGAAAATAGGACAATAAAAATTACAATTGAATAATATAGAATAATAATTTATTAGAAACTATTTTAGAAATAAGTATGCAAATTAAGCATACACATATCTTTTTTTTAAACTTGATTTTCTATATGCGATTACTTTATAGGTTTTCATTACATACATCTAAAAATTCTTTTATGAAAATAAATAAGCCAAAATATATTCTGGTTATTTTTCAACATCAAAAATCTTTTTCTCCCAGATATAAATTCAGCAAAACAAAAGCCTAATCGCTGGGCTTAAAAACTATCCTTAATTAATCAAAAATATTTCCTAACACTTTTGTCCTAAGACTATAGATCTCCAATCATAAAATCTTTTAAAAAGGCAAGCAGCATAATAATTGAGACATAAAACATTCGTGTTATTGCCATAATTATTCAATATTTTCTGATTATGGGTACTAATTATCCAATTCATATTATTGGTACAAGAGTAACTAATGTTAATTGTTTTTCTATTGAAAATCTTACTTAATGGATTGTTCGTGTTAAAATGCTTGTCTATTAGGCTCAAGGACGCTTTACTGATGTTGATGTTGGATAGTTGACAGTAAGGTGGGTTGAACCATATTATATTTTCTATTACATATATATATATATATATATATATATATATACAGGGTGGGCAAAAATAAGGGTCCTATTTTAAAAAATTCATAACTTTTTTATTTATTGATTTTTTTTTTTTTAGAATAAGTAAAGGACCCCTTCCGAAGCAAGCATGAGCCGTATTAGCCCTAAGGAACGTACCCTCATTTAGAAAACATTATTTTTGCTTAAAAAACTCAAAACAGTGTAAAAAACAATACTTTAGTTTTTGTAAGTTTTAAGAAGTGTTTTTCGGCTAAAATTTGTTTTGTTTATTTCAAAAAATCTCGGAAGGGTCAGTCTACACACACATAAAGTTTGGTGAGTTTAACTTTTATTTTGTGGAAGTTATTCAAATTGAAGTTATTCAAATTTAAAGATAGGACCCTTATTTTGGCCCACCCTGTATATATGACGTCGTACCATCAAAGACGTTTATCAAATTAACTTTATTCTTGTTTTTTGATAAAAATAAAAAATATGACTCAATACTGGTCACCCCTGAAGAAGGAATTTTATTCCGTAATCGATAGGATTAATGTAAGAAAAAAAAAATTAATCTTGTATTGCTAATTTGGCTTGTATTTCAATTTTATTAACTTTCCATGCAATACTTTAAAACTTGAACGATAAACATATATATATATATATATATATATATATATTTATTCCAACGAATGTTAAGTCTGCAATATCTTGGATTTAGTTAGTTTATCTGGGAATTTAAACTGCATTTTACTTCTTTTTTTTATTTAAATTTTTTTTTATAAATGACTCAAAGCTTCTTTAGACTATATATATATATATATATATATATATATATATATATGTATATATGTATATATATATATATACTTCATGATTTACTTTGGGCTACAGAATTATATTAGATCAAGAAAGACAAATTGACGAAAGTATTAAGAGATTCTAAACATTTATTCTTGTTTTTTGATGAAAAAAAAAAAAATGACTCAATACTGGTCACCCCTGAGGAAGGAATTTTATTCCGAAATTGATTGGATTAATGTAAAAAAAATAAAAATAAAAATAAATTAATTTTGTATTGCTAATATGGCTTATATTTCAATTTTATTAACTAACCCTGCAATACTTTGAAATTGAACGATCAACCCACACGTTTTCATGACAGCGAGCCAACGCTTCTTTTGTTCGACACTGGATTTGAATCATAACCGCCGAAAACATCACTGCGGACACATCGTACCAAAGACGTTTATCAAGCAACAAAGAAATAAGTTTGTTTATTCTTGTTTTTTGATGAAAAAAAAAAAATGACTCAATACTGGTCACCCCTGAGGAAGGAATTTTATTCCAAAATTGATTGGATTAATGTAAAAAAAAAATAAATAATAAATAAATTAATCTTGTATTGCTAATATGGCTTATATTTCAATTATATATATATATATATATATATATCGCGATGACAAAATATTAAACCGCAGAGAAAACGTTGTAACTGACACAGCTGCCAAGAGCAAAAATAAAGAAGAGTATTGATTTACTCCTCTCCAGGAGTTAGACACAAGGCCAGTTTTTATCTTACTCCCACAAGTAAGATGTGACCTAAGATCGGGAAAGTGGGGCTTAAAAAATTGCCTGGGCAGCCCCGTCAGCATTCCCCAGTAGGGGCGCCTCAGGCAGTAAGCAATAAACTTACTCCTCCCCAAAGAGGGGAGGCGAAGCCTGGGAGGGTGGACCTCCTAGAACTGCACAGGACAGACCCATAGACCGGTGTAAATCAAGCCCCGAAGGCCAAGACAATACCAGTCTATGGGTTGCAGTATCCATCGGATCAGATACTACACTTTGATCTTAGCCAAAAGGCCAAGAAAAAACAAAGAAGAGTAGACGTTCCCCCTCGAGGAAAAGATGGTATCCAGCTATTGCAGCTGGAAAAAAAGACGATGCGTAACTGTACAAGAATAAGGGTAACTGCGGCGACTGCAACACCTACCGTCGAATATCCCTCCTCAGTTGGGAAGGTTTTCGCACGGGTCATCCTCAACAGGCTGCAGTTACTTGCAAAGCGTGTATACCCAGTGGCACAGTGTGGGTTTAGAGCAGAAAGATAAACTGTCGACATGATCTTTTCCCTATGACAGCTCCAGGTAAAATGCCATGAACAGAGACAACCACTGTACATCGCCTTCATCGACCTAACCTTTGACCTTGTCAGCAGAAAGGGACTTTTCACTCTGCTGCAGAAGATTGGATCTCCCTAACACCTAACCCTACCCTTAACCACAACACTACCAAATAACCCGACATACCCGTACAGTACAGTGGCTCTTCCTTGTTTACGTATGTTGTGAGTAAAAAAGACGTGTTTTTAAAATGAAATCTTGTATATTTTTTTAATTTCATTTTACTTCAGTCGAAGGTCTCGGAATCAAGGGGCCCATTCTTGGGGCTAACACTATACGACATACATAGATATTTTAAATATTCCATTCAAGTTATCTTGTTCCTCTCAAACGTTGAATACATTTAAATAAATTAAGAACATTCATTTTCTCCTTCCTAATTGCTTGGTCCTTTTTTCATTTTTCATCCATGTGGAGACGATTTTATTTATCTTCCATCCCACAGCGGTAAGATGTGACACAAGGTCGGGAAAGTGGGATTTGAAAAGCCAGCGCCCGAGAAGGTGAGCACTTTGGCCTACAAAAAATGCCTGGGCAGCCCCAGTATGGGCGTCTCAGGCAGTAGTATTTCTTGTGGTCTCTTGGTCCTACCAGATTCCTGGACAATAATTCTTGCAGTCTGTTAGAGTATTCGGATAAATGCTTGAGGTAACAATACTTGGATTACTCGTATAACTGTGTGGAGAGGATCTTTAAAATGAAAATGATCTGTAAAACTATTTACATTACAAATCGTATTTCGGTGAATAATTAATTTAAAGAGCATAAACATTAAACCTTAAGAGTGGGGTTAAACAGGGGTTAGGGTACTCGCATAACACTCTTTCGCATTTTCTACTCTCTGCTGTTGAAGGATTATATTATGGCATGGACGTTTCCACCTTGCTGATACCTCTGTGGAGTTCTGCATCCAGGGAAAGATTGCTGGAGATGGTGGAGCCGAAGTATGTGAAGTCCTTGACAACCGTCAGTGCTGCATCATCATCGAAATGCATCTTGCGTATGGTTTTAGCTTTAAGGCGAGAAAGGTTGAAGAGGTAGCCACTGCTTCTGGTATAGAGGTACACTTGTAATGGCCCTACTAAACAGGACAAGGATCTGGAGGAGGAAGCGACGCCATTCGTCCATGCCATAATAGAATCCTTACCCGCCACAGAAAAACGTCTAAGGGAGTTGGAGGAAGCCACCAAAACTGACATATTGCAATATGTAAAAAACAGCTGGCCATCAAATGACCGCGTTCCAGCACCAGTCAAACCATACTGGACCTTCCGTGGCAGCATCACATGCGAGAACGGGCTACTGATGTATGACATGCGGATCATAATTCCTTCACTGCTGAGACCGACCATGATTGCCAAAATCCATTCCAGTTACCAGGGAATAACCAGATGCAGACAGAGAACTCGCCAATCCATATGGTGCCCAGGAGTGTCTGACCAAATCAAAAAGGCCGTACAAAACGGTCCAAAATGTGCCAAGCTGAGATACCAACCGTCCGAGCCCCTTATGACAACCAAGCTTCCAACAAGACCATGGCACACTCTAGCCTCCGATCTGTTTGAATTGAAGGGCTACAGTTATGTTGTAGTTGACTACTTCTCCAGATACGCAGAGGTTGCAATGCTTACATCAATAACCTCCAGAGCTATAATAGGGAGCATGAAGTCAATCTTTGCCAGACATGGAGTACCGGTCATCCTAAGAACTGACTCAGGAAGCCATACACCTCAAAAGACTTTGCCAAATTCGCAGACGACTGGGGATTTCAGCATGTCACAAACAGCCCTCGCTACTCCCAAAGTAATGGAGCAGCAGAGGTCTGTGTAAAGACAATGAAAGCATTGTTGAAGAAGGCAAAAGACCCATATCTGTCTTTGCTCGCCCACAAAGCAACACCAATGAACTGCAGGTCCAGCCCTAGTGAGCTATTAATGGGCCGACACTTGAGGACAAATGTCCCAACTCACCCAAATCTATTAAACCCAAAATGGCCCGATCTCAAATGCTTCAAACAGAGGGAAGAGAACCAAAAGGTCCAACAACGACTCACACACTGCCTATCACATAGAGCTAAAGAGCTATCACCGCTCAAAAACGGTACACCAGTGTGGGTCAGAAGCCCCAACCTTTCAAACCAGGAAGGCACTGTTGTTGGAACAGCATCCACCCCACACTCCTATGTTCTACAGACCGAAGGCGAAGGGACAGTGATCCGACGCAATCGTCGACACATTGTACCGAAACCACCCAACGGAATAGTCGAGGCTCACGAATCGGAGTCCTATGAAGACGCTCATCCACCAAGGGAGGAAACCGTGAATACAGCAGTCCCAATCCTCAAGACTACACAGGAACCAGGTCTGTACGGCAGTCGAGACCACCCATCAAGCTAGATCTCTAAATTAAAAAAATTAAAACAATAAATAAAAAAATAAAAGAGAGATCATATAGCATCGACATGAAATAACCCGACCCCCCAGGACTATCTCAAAAATAGAGATGTTATGTTAACCAAAATCTGGACCGATGGAAGTTACCTCCCCTGCAATGTAAGATCTCGGGGTTAACGTGAATAAACGAGACCCGCCAGTCGGCCATCTTGGTCGGAGATAATACACCTCGTCTTGCCTCATTTACTTACGAAAACCATAACAAAACAGTTTGTTTTATTATTTTTTTCGTAAGTATCCGCTAAACTGGAGTTGTACCTTATTTTCTTTTGAGTTTTTGCTAACAATGCATACAAATAGTTGGTAGATGATTTGAATATTAATTAAAATTAATTAAACCCCATTTATTATTTTTATATTTGTCAGGCTAAACGGATCTTTTTAACCGTTGAATAAAATGTCATATTTTTTAGAAAATTCATAGCATACCTTCTTAGAAAATCGTAAAACAGAGAAATTCAAATAATACTTACTTTTTATAATCTTCTTTAAAAAACAATGACGGTAGGATTTCTAAAATAAAATGTTATTGCTTCAAGTTAAAACGGGTGTCAGTGTAAATTCAATATGGCGACGGAAAATGCAGGTTCGCAGAAAATTAAAATGAAGGTCAAACAAATACATTTCACGATTTCTTTGATGCTTGATATCAGGGAAATTAGTATTCATTTATTTGAGTATATAATTATTTTAATAAGTGTTATTCTTTAAAAGAAGGGGCTTCTGTATTATGACAACAAAATGGCGACAACCAAAATTCCCTTCCTTATTTCTAGAGAAGTGAATCGAAAGGGGAGATAATTCAAATTATTTCAAGTGTCTGAAGTCTTTTTCTTAATTTTCCGAAAATGGACGTCAATGCGTTAAATCTTGAAAACATTTTATTAAATTAAATATATTTTATATGATGTCAAAGTTACCCAAATAAATATATTTTATTTCTTAATGTATTTTATTTAAAAAATACTGTTTTTTAATGTTTCTTCTGACAAGTTCTCATGCTTCTCCATGTGTTACGGTTTCCCGTGCCGAAAACAATCAAATATGATCGTTTCGTTATAAATTTGAATTATCTCCCCTTTCGATTATCCCCTCTAGAAATGAGTGACGGAAGTAATTTTATATGTCGCCGAGAAATTAGAAATCTCGTAAGCGAAATCTCGTCTGATTTCTCGGTCATGTCTAAAACTAGACTTGTGAAATGCCAAATTTGACGAAATATATTTTATCATCGAGAATTTTAAAAGTCGTATATTAATCATATTTTTTAAAGAAATTTGTAAGGTATATTTATGATATTTTTAAAGAAATTTGTAAAGTATGTTAATCATATTCTTTACAGAAATTTGTAAAGTATATTTATCAAATATTTTAAAGAAATTCGTAAAGTATATTTATCATATTTTTAAAAGAAATTCGTAAAGTATATTTATGATATTTTTAAAAAAAAATTGTTAAGTATATTAATCATATATTTAAAATAAATTTGTAAAGTATATTTATTATATTTTTTAAAGAAATTTGTTTAGTATTTTTATCATATTTTTTAAAGAAATTTGTAAAGTCTATTTATCATATCTTTTAAAGAAATTTGTTAAGTATATTTATCATATTTTGAAAAGAAATTTGTAAAGTATATTTATCATATTTTTTAAAGAAATTTGTAAAGTATATTTATCATATTTTTAAAAGAAATTTGTAAAGTATATTATAATATTTTTTAAAGAAATGTATAAAGTATATTAATCATATTTTTTAAAGAAATTTGTAAAGTATATTTATCATAATTTTAAAAAGAAATTTGTACAGTATTTATCATATTTTTTACTTGGAATTTAACTTGGAATAAAGTAAAAAAGAAACTTGAAATTTCTGCCACAAAATAATAGTCACAATATGAGTGAATGTGAGAAATAAATAGTGATGATAAAATAAAATAGAACTTTTTTTTAATTCGTACAATATAATTTTGTAAATGAAAGAAATAAAATTCCCGCCCTAAAATAATAGTCGCAATATGAGTGAAAGTAAGAAAAAAAAACACTTGAAATTTCTGCCCCAAAATAATAGTCACAATATGAGTGACGGTAAGAAATAAAGTAAATGTCAATAGTGATAATAAAATAAAATAAAACGTTTTTTTTATTCGTACAATATAATTTTGTAAATAAAAGAAATAAAATGAAATTTCTTAGTTGAATTACAAATAAAATTGATAAATAAAGTTCGAGTTGTAATTAATTTCGGGTTGTAATTAATTCCGAACCCCCTAGAGATAAGGAAGGAAAGTTTTTCGTCGCCATTTTGTTGTCATAATGCAGAAGCACCAAAAAAAAAGTCGACTTTATAACTATTTTTCGGTGCTTCTGTATTACAGGGCCGAAAAAAATTCTATCTTTAATTTTGAAGAGTCAAATGACAGGAGGAGATAATTCAAATTG
>OY744549.1:59320153-59327653 GCA_963556195.1 Sepiola atlantica | reverse complement strand
AATGTTCTATCAATATACTGTTGATTTTTACAAATTCTATTTTTTTCAATAAATGTTCTATCAATATACTGTTGATTTTCACAAATTCTATTTTCTTCAATAAATGTTCTATCAATATACTGTTGATTTTCCCAAATTCTATTTTCTTCAATAAATGTTCTATCAATATACTGTTGATTTTTACAAATTCTATTTTCTGCAATAAATGTTCTATCAATATACTGTTGATTTTCACAAATTGTTATTTCTTCAATGAATGTTCTATCAATATACTGTTGATTTTCCCAAATTCTATTTTCTTCAATAAATGTTCTATCAATATACTGTTGATTTTAACAAATTCTATTTTCTGCAATAAATGTTCTATCAATATACTGTTGATTTTTACAAATTCTATTTTTTTCAATAAATGTTCTATCAATATACTGTTGATTTTCACAAATTCTATTTTCTTCAATAAATGTTCTATCAATATACTGTTGATTTTCCCAAATTCTATTTTCTTCAATAAATGTTCTATCAATATACTGTTGATTTTTACAAATTCTATTTTCTTCAATAAATGTTCTATCAATATACTGTTGATTTTCCCAAATTCTATTTTCTTCAATAAATGGTCTATCAATATACTGTTGATTTTTACAAATTCTATTTTCTGCAATAAATGTTCTATCAATATACTGTTGATTTTCCCAAATTCTATTTTCTTCAATAAATGTTCTATCAATATACTGTTGATTTTCACAAATTCTATTTTATTCAATAAATGTTCTATCAATATACTGTTGATTTTTACAAATTCTATTTTCTTCAATAAATGTTCTATCAATATACTGTTGATTTTTACAAATTCTATTTTCTGCAATAAATGTTCTATCAATATACTGTTGATTTTTACAAATTCTATTTTCTGCAATAAATGTTCTATCAATATACTGTTGATTTTTACAAATTCTATTTTTTTCAATAAATGTTCTATCAATATACTGTTGATTTTCACAAATTCTATTTTCTTCAATAAATGTTCTATCAATATACTGTTGATTTTTACAAATTCTATTTTCTTCAATAAATGTTCTATCAATATACTGTTGATTTTTACAAATTCTATTTTCTGCAATAAATGTTCTATCAATATACTGTTGATTTTTACAAATTCTATTTTCTGCAATAAATGTTCTATCAATATACTGTTGATTTTTACAAATTCTATTTTTTTCAATAAATGTTCTATCAATATACTGTTGATTTTCACAAATTCTATTTTCTTCAATAAATGTTCTATCAATATACTGTTGATTTTTACAAATTCTATTTTCTTCAATAAATGTTCTATCAATATACTGTTGATTTTTACAAATTCTATTTTCTGCAATAAATGTTATATCAATATACTGTTGATTTTTACAAATTCTATTTTCTGCAATAAATGTTCTATCAATATACTGTTGATTTTTACAAATTCTATTTTCTGCAATAAATGTTCTATCAATATACTGTTGATTTTCCCAAATTCTATTTTCTTCAATAAATGTTCTATCAATATACTGTTGATTTTTACAAATTCTATTTTCTGCAATAAATGTTCTATCAATATACTGTTGATTTTCACAAATTGCTATTTCTTCAATAAATGTTCTATCAATATACTGTTGATTTTCCCAAATTCTATTTTCTTCAATAAATGTTCTATCAATATACTGTTGATTTTCACAAATTGTTATTTCTTCAATAAATGTTCTATCAATATACTGTTGATTTTCACAAATTCTATTTTCTTCAATAAATGTTCTATCAATATACTGTTGATTTTCCCAAATTCTATTTTCTTCAATTAATGTTCTATCAATATACTGTTGATTTTCCCAAATTCTATTTTCTTCAATAAATGGTCTATCAATATACTGTTGATTTTAACAAATTCTATTTTCTGCAATAAATGTTCTATCAATATACTGTTGATTTTTACAAATTCTATTTTTTTCAATAAATGTTCTATCAATATACTGTTGATTTTCACAAATTCTATTTTCTTCAATAAATGTTCTATCAATATACTGTTGATTTTCCCAAATTCTATTTTCTTCAATAAATGTTCTATCAATATACTGTTGATTTTTACAAATTCTATTTTCTTCAATAAATGTTCTATCAATATACTGTTGATTTTCCCAAATTCTATTTTCTTCAATAAATGGTCTATCAATATACTGTTGATTTTTACAAATTCTATTTTCTGCAATAAATGTTCTATCAATATACTGTTGATTTTCCCAAATTCTATTTTCTTCAATAAATGTTCTATCAATATACTGTTGATTTTCACAAATTCTATTTTCTTCAATAAATGTTCTATCAATATACTGTTGATTTTTACAAATTCTATTTTCTGCAATAAATGTTCTATCAATATACTGTTGATTTTTACAAATTCTAATTTTTTCAATAAATGTTCTATCAATATACTGTTGATTTTCACAAATTCTATTTTCTTCAATAAATGTTCTATCAATATACTGTTGATTTTTACAAATTCTATTTTCTTCAATAAATGTTCTATCAATATACTGTTGATTTTTACAAATTCTATTTTCTGCAATAAATGTTCTATCAATATACTGTTGATTTTTACAAATTCTATTTTCTGCAATAAATGTTCTATCAATATACTGTTGATTTTTACAAATTCTATTTTCTTCAATAAATGGTCTATCAATATACTGTTGATTTTCACAAATTCTATTTTCTGCAATAAATGTTCTATCAATATACTGTTGATTTTTACAAATTCTATTTTTTTCAATAAATGTTCTATCAATATACTGTTGATTTTCCCAAATTCTATTTTCTTCAATAAATGTTCTATCAATATACTGTTGATTTTCCCAAATTCTATTTTCTTCAATAAATGTTCTATCAATATACTGTTGATTTTTACAAATTCTATTTTCTTCAATAAATGTTCTATCAATATACTGTTGATTTTCCCAAATTCTATTTTCTTCAATAAATGGTCTATCAATATACTGTTGATTTTTACAAATTCTATTTTCTGCAATAAATGTTCTATCAATATACTGTTGATTTTTACAAATTCTATTTTCTGCAATAAATGTTCTATCAATATACTGTTGATTTTTACAAATTCTATTTTTTTCAATAAATATTCTATCAATATACTGTTGATTTTTACAAATTCTATTTTCTTCAATAAATGTTCTATCAATATACTGTTGATTTTCACAAATTCTATTTTCTTCAATAAATGTTCTATCAATATACTGTTGATTTTTACAAATTCTATTTTCTGCAATAAATGTTCTATCAATATACTGTTGATTTTTACAAATTCTATTTTCTGCAATAAATGTTCTATCAATATACTGTTGATTTTTACAAATTCTATTTTTTTCAATAAATGTTCTATCAATATACTGTTGATTTTCCCAAATGCTATTTTCTTTAATAAATGTTCTATCAATATACTGTTGATTTTCACAAATTCTATTTTCTTCAATAAATGTTCTATCAATATACTGTTGATTTTTACAAATTCTATTTTCTGCAATAAATGTTCTATCAATATACTGTTGATTTTCACAACTTCTATTTTCTTCAATAAATGTTCTATCAATATACTGTTGATTTTTACAAATTCTATTTTTTTCAATAAATGGGCTATCAATATACTGTTGATTTTTACAAATTCTATTTTCTTCAATAAATGGTCTATCAATATACTGTTGATTTTCCCAAATTCTATTTTCTTCAATAAATGGCTTATCAATATACTGTTGATTTTCCCAAATTCTATTTTCTTCAATAAATGTTCTATCAATATACTGTTGATTTTTACAAATTCTATTTTCTTCAATAAATGTTCTATCAATATACTGTTGATGTTCTCAAATTGTTATTTCTTCGACAAATGTTCTATTAATTGAATTTGCATGACTTCTTATTTAAGAAATGAATATTTTCCATTTTCAGAGAAATTGCGTACTAAAGAAAGAGAGTTATCAGCCCCTTACACCATTGGAACTCTTCTAAAATAATTTTCGGCTCGTGTATCGCATCTGTACAAGTGCCCTATTTCTTTGTAGCGATGGACCAGGATATTAATTCATATGAGAACGGAAATAGGATTAGATCTAAATGTGGAATCATGATGCACGATTTACTCCCCCACACACACACGATGGACACTGCCGAAAACCAAGTAACATTTATCTTTTATAATAAAAACAAATCATCCCTAGATTTTTTAAATATTTTATATTTATTTATTTATTTATCCATTAGTTCAATTTATGCTGATTGCAATGTTTCAGACATTATTCCCTACATTTACCGTGTTCGTTTCCAAACACACCTATTTCACCACTAGGGTTATTTCGATTAGGAAGGAATTGGCGGAACAAGTACTGATCCGTGTTTAATTGGGAGTAATATGGTAATTGGGCTATTCCATCCTTCTTGAACAAAGGGTTGTTGTTGAAGAGATGCCTTTATAGCAGCATGTCATTCCCACTGTTCGGAGTGGCCCGACCACATGTGGATATAATTAACAGAATAAAACAACCAAAGGGAAGAAAGAAAACATTATAATATCTGAAATTATATTAGAAAGAAAGCGAAGGAATAATAAAGTTTACACACAAGAATGGTATTTTGTAAAATCAACAATTAAGAGTGAAACATTTCTATTAAAACAAAACAATTTATTTGACTAAAACATTTTGTAAAGCAGTTACAGATTTCATATTTTTAAGGAGTGAAAAGTTCCGTTTGTACGAACGTGTACTAGTGAAATGTTCAGTTTGTTTAAGTCCATGTTTTGACGAATGTGTATATGCGAGCGTGTTTGATGTATTTTTGTGGCAATTGTAATGTGTGCGCTTGACAGAATAGTTCGTTATTCGTGGTAGGAATTCAAATGACCTACTTTTTGACTTTTGCCTTCCCATCTCCTCGGTCGAGCCGGTGGTGGGGTCGACGATCTCCTCTGTGTGTGTTTGACTGGAAAGCGGACGAGAAAAAGAGAGAGAAAAGAGAGTGCGTGACTTGTTTTATAGGGAGTCAAATCACGCATGGTCAAGCTGACCTGGTGGTCCTTGATTGGCCGGCATCTTCGGGCGACATGTTTTCACGAGATCGCCTCTTCTTCTCTACCTCAGTGACGAAGAAGGGCTGAGCAAACAAAGAAAGAAAACAAATATCCCCTGGCCGGTAGTAGATTTACATTTACATGAGAAAAATCTATGCTGTTCCCATACAAATTTTTTTAATTTTATTATTTATTATTTGTCTGAGAAAATCCACTAGATTCGATGAGGCATTGTTTGAAGTAAGGCTGTCCTAGGTAACTATTTCTTCGTAGCGATGGATCAGGATTTATATGAGAAAGGGAATAGGATTAAATCAGAATGTCGAATCACAATTCACGACTCTCTTACGGTTTGGTTTTCCGGGGATTGTTTCTAAGTATTTACTTAGATTTTTTTCACCAGACCAGTTGCCCCCACTACAACCTGTATGATGTTTATTTCATCGAGGGACCATGTTATTTTAAAATCATTTTTGAGATCTTGGTATTTTGTTATTTTTTCCCGTTCTCAGATGTGATTTCTGAGAAAATGACGATCCGCATATTTCACAGGAAAATAGTTTATCCCTTTTTTTTTCATTTTAATTTAGTTTATATAAAGAGATCAAGGGGCCTACTCTTGAGGCTAACACTTGATTTCCCTATGAGTAAAATTTATATTCGAGGGCTCTCTTAAGAATAGATGTTGTTCCTTTTAGGGCTGCTATCTGTACTTCCCTACAATTTGGTTTTCCGGGGATTGTTTGTAAGTATTTACTTAGATTTTTTTTTCACCAGACCAGTTGCTCCTACTATAACCGGTATGATGTTTATTTCATCGAGGGACCATGTTATTTTTAGATCATTTTTGAGATCTTGATATTTTTTCCCGTTCGGCTCTATTGAGGCCGTAGTCATTTGGGACTGTTACATCAATGGTGAGAGCAGTTTTATCTGGTTTGTTCCAGATGACAATGTCTGGTTTGATGGCCTTGTCTTTTATGTATCTGCCCGCCTGTATGTCTTTATCATAGAACACTGTCACTTTTCCATTCGATGTTATGGGTGGGGGTTCATGTTCCCCAGAGAAAGGGAATAGGATTAAATCAGAATGTCGAATCACAATTCACGACTTGCCCCCCCCCCCCCCAACACGCACACAATGGACACTCCCGGTAACCAAGTAACACCCATCCCCCCCCAGGGTTATTTCGATTAGAAAGAAATTGGCTGAACAAGTACTGATCCGTGTTTAATTGGGAGTAATATGTAATTAGGCTATTCAATACTGCCACCCCGCACACATTGTTTAGAATAGCTAGATTTACATTTACATTAGAAAAATCTCTATGCTGTTCCCACAAAAAAAAATTCCTAAATATTTATTTTATTATTTATTATTTGTCTATTTATATGTGCTTCACCACCCACCCCACACACCGAATGTGGATTTCTTTAGGGTGAACCCCAAGAAAATAGATTGTAATTTTGCTACCTAACATCCAATCACCCGCCCTCCACCTCGCTATTCCAATCCACCGTTAAGATTTGTGTTATGCCCTAGCTAAAATCAATATGCATTACTGCTTCGTTATGCCTATCCTATCCTATATATATATATATATATATATATATATATATATATATATATATGTATAGCCAAAAAACTTGAATTGGCCCATGTCAAATTACTCTAATGAGGAGACTCCATCCTCCTTTCTTGTCCCTCCCCTATCAGATCTCATGCTTGACAATAGGTAATTATTTCCATGTAAACAACATTGAAGTATCTCTTGCCTTACGTTTAACAAATTATCCATAGATGTCATTATATTGTACGCTTCTAATACGTATAGGTTGCATCTTTTTCTTTTGTTCGGCCTATACTTGCTAGCCCTCCCTAGAACTGACCATTAGTCAACTGGAAGCATTTAATGAAGTGATGGAACAACTTGCCAAGATATCGTTACGTTCACATCGTGTGTTGAGTGCTCAGTTTTCATTAATTTACGAAGTCTCTCAACAAGAGTGATCTATAATAGCTAAGGCGAGTAGTCGTCACTATAAGTATAAGCACGGTAGACGGTAGTCATACCATGAAAAAACTCAACGCTTCTTTTAACATTAAACAAATCTTTATTGGGTATCCTATACCGTTAGGGTATAGCTTAGAAAAAGGTAGAACTGATGTCCGGTGGAAGGAAATGAAGTTCTTTTAATGCCCGGGGAGCGGTGCTCGGAAATCCAGTGGATGAGGGGACAGGAGATAGGTGAAGAAGAGTTTCTTCTAGGTTGACGACCAGGGTCTCTCTGACGATCCGTTCCACCGTTCAACAGGGGTGCAAATAGTCCGCAAGGGACTAGCTGAAATCAATACGCCCTGTGAGCCGATTGGTTAGTTTAAGACCAACTTG